>JAOEHX010071667.1:1374-18058 GCA_025448015.1 Bolborhynchus lineola | reverse complement strand
AAACTGCACAGAACTGTCAAATGCACTACTGTTTAAGTTGGTGTAGCTGAACAGTAAAATGCTATTTTATATCCAGTACCTTCTAGTGACCACAAAATGTTACCATTACTAAATGCTAAATTCAAGTCAGTAGGCTGTTTTTATCAATACCTGTATTATAATACAGACACATTCTTAAAAGCTAAATTTCCCATATATGTTCTCAACCACAGATGTGTAACTGTTTTTTCCTGTTCCATGGAAACTCAGAAAAACAGTATCCTCTCTCCTGAATGATTTCTCATTGCAAATCAGTGTTACTAAACAAAGTATAAGAAAAACAAAGAAACAACCCCCCACAAAAAAACCCAAATACAAAACCAAACCAAAACAAAAACCTTCAGAAAGGAAGGCCAAAAGCAAATTAATGAAACCAGGCACTCAAAAACTTCAAAAATTCATCCCTATCCTCCCCGACACAGTCTGTGTGTGCTTGCTTGAGACACCAAGCATAACTGTCAAGGTCTCCAGGGATTTGTCTGCACTGGACATGTTGTCCATGAGGCATCGAATGAAATTCAGAAGAGGCAAAAGCAGCTTTGAATTTCTATCAAGCTGAAATGCCAGAAACCTAAACTTAAAAGGAAATTAATATTCTTATTAACACTCTAAAGAGGGTCATCTTTTCATGACCCTCTTAAGAGGAACATGAGAATAAAAACAACCGAGTTGTCTCACTCCAAACGGAGAGAGGCAAGTCTGGTCTTGACCATCCTGTCCCAACTGCCAAGCAGACAGCTTTGATTATTTATACAGAGCAAGTGACAGGATGAAAAGAAGACAGAAGTCACAAGAGACAGCACTGAGACTCCAACAGCCCAGGCCTCTGCTCAGCTCCAGAATGATTAATGGGCTCCAAAACTACCAAACTTAGCTGAAAGTTGGCTGCAGCCCTTTACACTGTCCTCAGCTTCCTTCAGGTCATCAGCCACAGATCTTAAAAAAAATCACACTGTGACTGGTAAATGCTACTGTTTCCAACCCCTCAGAAAACAGTGCTTGATTGTTCAGGGTAAAAATTTTTCTTTAAAAAGCAGGAGCTAGGAGGGAAAAGCATGATCTGAATTGTCTTTAATACTAAGCATTTTAAACAAATGCCTTGTTACATGCAGCCACCTCAGATCAGTCTCCAGGCCTTTTCCAAACAGCAGCTCCTGTATCAAGCAATTTTCAAACATGGCATGGGAAAGAAACCCATATTCTTTATGTCATTTTGGATGCCACTTCAGTTGGCTCCCAGTTCCACATGCACCACAGACAAAACCCATTCTTCAAGTATGGTGCTTAAATTTCTGATAAATCATATTCTGAAATTTCTGTACATTGGAGACTAAGTCTGTTGCACAAATTTTAGGTCAAGTCTAGATGAGTAATGAAACAATCAACACAGCCTTCATTTTTGGTGAAGAGAATTTCACTATCCAGTCTTAAACCAGAAGCCAAAATTGTAAATATTGAGTAAAAAAGTCCCTAAGACCTGTATTTTTTTTTTTTATCAGCTATGCTGAAAGCTTTTGCAAGTCTTCATTTCCTTTGTTCCTGATATTCCTGTGTCATACACAAACAGGAATGTTAATAGCAACAATGTATGAGGCACCAGGTGGGAATTTCCTGTCTCACAATACTTTATCCAACACAACCCCCTATTTGTCTTGGTTTAACAAAAACATATGAAGCCACTACTTTCAATACTAAGACTTCCAGTTTTACTCCTTCCTTTTTCTGTAAACCCCCCCCAAATACTGAAATATTCTATTTATGCCAAGATGTGTCATATGCACAGCTGATCAACTCACGAGTCATACAACATGAATCATTTCTGTCTAGTGCACATCACTAACACCCGTTTTGTCAATGGTCTCCAAATTGCATCAAAATCCAACAGGCCAAGTAGTTCAGTTTATCCAGCAAATGCCTTTTTACCTAGTTTCAAAGGGTTTCAGTAAAGCTAAACAGTGGGATGCTTGAAAAGCAGGGCAACTTTTCAAGTCATTATTTCCTCGTATGAAACCAAGGTAACTGCAGCTTGCAAGAAAGCACTCTCCTCATACAAGTATGTGTAGAGATGTCAAGAGTATCTGTACTTTAACAGACTTCAGTTTTAACTTAATAAAAAAATTGCATCCAGGATTCTATTCATACTTCATAGTTATATGAAGGCAAACTTTCACAAGCACTACAATTCATAAGTGTAAGTTCCTATACTACCAGAGAAATTTGAACTGTGTAGTCTGTTATATCATTCATTGCAGTTGTCAGGGCCTTTAAAAGGCAAAACAAAACATCTTTTTTCGCTTTTCACCTCTGCTTGACTCAGCAGAGTGGACAGGATGAAGTATGGTGAACTACATACTGTACTTGCAAGCATCAGCATCTGTGGACAGCAAATCTCTAAGGAGGGTAATTTCAGGGATCATTTTGTGTGTTTTAATATTTACAGATAAGAGCTTTATTTTTGGAGTTCTTGACAAATTATTTAACAAAAAAACCTTTTCAAGTATGAGCCTGTCCTCTAAATCATTTGAACCTAATTATATGGCAAAGAGAACTGCGTTTAACCCCAATATATTTGGAAGTACCTATTTCAGAAAGTCACAACAAAATGCAGTTCACAAGAATGAGCACTTCAAACCATCATTCCATCAAGTAAAGTTACTTAGCAAGTAACTTAGCAAGAATATATTGCTATATTCATTCATCTAAACCTCATTTTTAAATCCTCTGCTATTCTTCGTTAAGGAACCAACTTCAAGGTATATGCTGGAGAAAGCTAAAACCAGATGGTAATTCATTTCACCATGAAGATAGTAAATATGCTTTAGAAGATATGCAATGAAATTTGAATTCTGCAACAGAGATACTTCTCCAGTGCTTCAGAAAGGTCAGTAACAAAGTTATCTCTGTAAAGCAGAAATAAGAGAAGGAATATGACTACAATATGGCAGATTGTTCTACATTGTTCTAAATAATGTTGTTGGATATGCAGGGAGGACAGAACATGATCGGGATGACAACAAGCAGCATGCTCCACATTCAACAAGATACTTGTCTTCTTTATTACACATCTTTTCACAATGCTCATGTTATATTTGGGATACCCAACTGGAATAGGTGCTACCCTAGCTCTCCATGACATTTGTAATGGTATTTAAAAGTACCTAAAATACTATTCTACAAGCGACTAGCAACAGTCATGCCTTCCACAACACAAGAAAATAACTGTACCTGAAAGGTATGCAACTTTTTCCTTTAGAATTGGCAATACTTCCATAGCCTTCGTCTCATCATTTTTACGAAACCCTGAAGAAAGGAAAAGACAAGATAATTAGTCAGAAATTCAGACAAGGTCAGCTTCTACATTTAATGAATGCACTGTAAAACATTAACCTTTGGAATATAATCCGAATTTTATGATTACAGGAATTAAGGTAATCTTACCATAAAAGGTTGGGAAAAAAGTAAACTAAACTTTTAAAATATATTAAGCTAGTCAAAGCAATGACTTGTTCATTAACACAAATTGCATGGTCTGTTAGAAAACCTCAGTAGAAAACAGGATACTGGAATTAGCCTTTTCAGTCAGTAAAACTACCAGTTGCATTCTGTTGCTTTTAATTCCACTTTGACTTTATGTTCCAGCAGAGACAAGCAGTATCAAGCTAATAACAGTAGGTATCTTTAGAACAACTACCAGCCAAAAAACCCCAACCCAAAACCCAACAAAACAAGACACAACCAAAACCCCCTAAAATTTCCAGGCCTCCCAAAACCACACTGTCTCAGGCTCTGAGTTCTAAGAAAAGAATTGCACACTTCACAGCTAAAACTTCAAGATGTCATCAAGTAATATAAGCAAGATTTATATATTTAACTTACATCACAGGTTTTCTATTCCAGCCAGCAAAACTGAGACTTCTGTGCCACTATAATAGCTAATTATGGGCACTACCCTTCAAAACAGACCCGGGACACACAAATCAGAGCACTCAAGAGGTAGCCATGTGTTTACATGACAAGAGCTATGAGGAAGGACTAAACGAAATGACACTGTTTAGTCTGAAGAACTGAGGGGAGACATGGTAGAAGCCCTCAAAACACAAAGTCTAGTGGTGACAAAAGTAAGCTGGCTAGAATTACAGTGAAAGATTTACTTTAGGTGGTTGAAGTTTTGTAAAGGAGAAAACTGTGAAGCAGCACACGGGATTGCCTGCGGAAGACTATGGACTATCCATTGCTAGGGATTTTTAAAAAACACATTTAGACAAGTATCTGTCAGCAGTAGGTGCCAACAGTTCACTGTCACTGAAGTATTTGACCTGGACATTGTCTCAGCACACGCAGATAGCAAACAAAAGAAAACAACAAATCATCTTCCAGTCATAGATCAGTTTCCTGCTTTTCCATGAACACCATAAAGTACAGACAAACCCAAAATTCAATACATATTCTCAGAAAACTAATTCCTTGGGTAAGCATACTACATGAAGCATTTCTACACAATGGACAATATTTTGCAATTACATAGCAATTCCAGACTGACAAAACAGTGGAGGTACACAGCTATTTCTTAGATAGGAGTCTAAGATAACGGCAAAGGAATGCCTTGTACTATTCCTTCCTTTGGAGTACTGGCTATGGGTTATCAATCTTTTACTTAAGCTGCCTACAGTTTTGTTCCTACTAAGTTTTCATTTAGTATGGACTAAACAAGACTTCAACAAAAATCCTGGGCTTAAAGAGCTCTCAAAAGACAGCAAATACCTTTTTCCATCTTGAAATACTTGGGCTTTAGTTGTCTGCATATAGGCACATTTCCAGAGTGACACTTTTTTAACATGCTTTGAGCCTCCCTGAGCTTAATGCCAATTTAGCATGCTCAGCTATCATATCAACCATGGCAACTCCTTTCCTTTACAGTAAATTTAGAGGTAGAAAACACTTTCTCTTCACCTAAAAAGCATGCAGAAACTACTGCTGTTCTTTGCTGTCTATTTTAGCACAAAATTACCCAAGACACTGGTGTTACCACAACCTGCTTGCTCAGATTTCTAAGCCTTTAAACTATTTCACCTCAGATAATGCACAGTAGCTGCACATTTTACTTTGCCTGTGGCATATAAAAAGCAAGAAATATTTAGCTAACATTTCTTTGACTATTAAGGTGCTGCTCAAGGTAAACACCCTAACAAATACGTTAGGGCTTGGCTCATGTTCTGGATCTGCATATCCTTCAGGCTGACTGCCTCAGATTATCATATTCCTGCTGCTCTAAACAGCCAATTTTCATTCCAGTTCTGCAGTGTTAAAGCTTAACTGAAAAGACTATGGGGATTACAATTGATGAAAGAATGCTGGGGAGCAGAGAGGGTGAATACAGAAAGAAACTATCGTATTTTTTTCTCTCCAACAGAGCAATAATAGCACAAAAAGCAGCAATAAAGCAGGTTTTAAGGGCTTGGGGTGGATCCTCCCCTCCCTTTTTAAAGCCTTTCCACCACAGAACATTTGCTACTATGAGGATTTCATTTAAAAAAAAAAAAAAATAAATAAATTAAAAGGCATTTGCCGCACTCAAATGAAATGCCATAAATATCTGCACCAATCCCTCCCTACACAGCTCCGGCCTCCGCGCCAGCCGGCTGCATCACATGTTCCTGAGGGTGATGTCATCCTTTCCCGGCCGGCCGGCTGCAGCTCCTGCGCCGCGGCGCTGCGGCAGTGCCCGCAGCCCGGCACCCGTCACTCCGGTAGCCACGGAGCCACCAGAGGTGCCGATGGCGGACCCGCTCCCGGTGGGGTGGGCTCAGTGGAGGAGCACAACCCAGGCCTGCATTTGGCAAGCACGGAATTCAAGCGGTCTTTCATTCCTACGGCGCACGCTTCTCTTTTCAAAGCACGATGTGTGCGCATGTATGGCACATATTTGTGCTGTTCCTTTATCTACGTCACCTAATAAAGCATTTTTATTTGAAAAATATGGGGATTAATAATAAATCCTACATTAGTATCTTTTAAAGACAATTTTAGTCTTAACCAAGAAACCACCTTTGGTATTTTCGATACCTATTAAAGGAATATCAATTTTACAGTTTCACATTGTTAATAGGTAGTATATGCCCTTCTATTGTCTCATACATCATACAGATACTTCTCCCTAACTACCAGTCAAGAAGAAAGAACACCACATTATGCTAACTAATATTCAACTTCAGTAGGTTAAATAACACATGACTAAGTAGTCCATTTCAATTTAAGAGGGCTTCCCCCTGACCCATGAAGCTTTCAGGATTACACAATTCCCCTGAGTTATATACAGCTTTTTACCAGAAGAGTCTGTTATTACAGAGCATTTATTGAAATGTTCTGTCACACAACTAAAGATCTGCAGAACATGAAAAGAAGAAAGAAAAAAAGAAAGCCATTTAAACTTCTTATACAGATATCTGCGCTGGAAAATAAAGAAGTCTTTCCCACAAACACATCATCTCCCCTTTGCCCCCACAACTTCAGAGAGAGAAGACACCATCAGCCGGGCAAATTTTAGAAATTACATTGTCTGCCCTAATCCTTTTTCTCATGCTGTACAAAACTAACTTTTTGCTGCAATGCATTAATTTATCCAGGTTAAAAGACCCACGAAAAGAAGCATTCCTGGGTAGAGCTATCCCCCCCAGAGGGTTTCTAAGGCCCTTTATCCAAATGCCCAGGACAGCCCCCTCTCAATTGGGCTGCAAGTTTTGTCAAATCCCACAGCGAAGACCTGGCTGCAGAGCTGCATGTCCATCTGCCCTGCAGGACACTAGAGTAACTCCGTGTAAGTGGCCACCTTTTGCCTGGAAATCAAATAATTCCTTTACTTCTTGTGCTCCCCTGGCTACCCAACTTGCTGAAACTTCCCATGGACACTGAAATATACTAACCAAGTCACCTTTAGAGCAGTAACAGAAACTGGGTACCCTGTACCCTAAGTAGTTCATGCATCCAAGGCAAACGCTGTATTAGTCTAAGGCTGAGGCATCCTTCAGGCACAGGAAACAAGGTAACTCTTAATCCTTTTGCACTGCAATGATCAGTAACTAGTCAGCCACACAAAATAAGCAGACAAAATTGCCTTAAACGCCTCTTTTAAGTTAATAACTTGATTACACACTAAGATACAAAACAGAAACAGCTTCCTCAAAGATGCACTGCTACCCTAGGAACAGAAAACTCTCTGTTACTTTTGACAGTATTTTCAGCAATATGCATTGTTCAATTACGCAACAAACACTGACTACTGAAACAGAAATTGAAATTGAGGCTCAGATCAGCATCTGTCTTCTAGGAGAGTTGATGAAGCACTCATCTATTGCTGTCACATGTAACTGACTTTAAACTTCTGAAACAAGGTTAGAACAAACAGGCACAAAAAAAGGAATGCTCTCATCCTGAAAACTTGAACCTTTAAGAGCACAACTGCTTTTCACCTTGCAACATGAAAACAAGACCTTTTCACAGGTGCAAACAAAAAGAGCCAGACTCAACCCAGAACACATCAATGCTTTAGGCTCTCTCTGGACTTCAGAATGACTGCCAGTGTCATATCATTGACAGCAAGCAAGTGCCTTATCTGCCAGGCTGCTTCCTCCAGCACCAGCCTTCTAACCCCCACCTTTTCTTTGACAGATATCCCATCCCAAACTGGAGAAACCTCCTTCAGTGAGTACTCCAACAGAGTACTCCCTTCATCCCAAAGGACCTGCTCTGATATGCTTCTGCTCAAAAATTCACACACCATGCTATGTTCTATAAGGGGAAAAAAAGCCACACAGAAACTGTGATAGCCACACTCAGAACTGCTACATTAAAGTCACAGTTCAGGTAATAACAGAGTTGGGTAAAAATCAGACTGATTTAGATTAGTCATAAGTAGAAAGAATTATTTGCTAGAAGACAAGAGATAAAACAACTTCTGTGGGTGGGGATGAGACCATTTCCTAGCCAGGCAGCACTTTTCTTCATTTAGGTAAGGCAGCAGGAACTGTAAACCGCTCTGCACAACTCCTTGCACCCACTGGTCCCTTTGTGTTGATTTAGCTTCCCCTTTGAACAAACCCAAAACTTCAGCTAGTCAGCATTTAGGCAAAAAGAGTCCAAGATGTTTCAGTCTCTAGCATTTCTTCTGTTTCACAGCATGAATGACACCAACTACATGACTGAAATCTGAACTATTCCTCCCTTTAATAGCAAAGCTATCCTAGCTACATTTTAAAAGAAATTGCTTTCTAGTTAGTTAAGTAAAAAGGGGGGGGGGGGGTTGATGAGGTTTTTTACCCTTAGTGAACAATCTGTCCTCTTAAATGCAGGACGAAGTGAGTTAGAACGGAATGTTGGCATTCTCTATTTACAGCATTTTAGCTGTACGAATAAAATTTGACCTTGAGCTACTATGAAGTATTCTAAGTTAGAAATCATGATAATTCAGAACATTAGGATGTTGGACATAGTAACTTTGTATTAGAAATACATAGTTTAAAAATATGATCTCTGGAATGGTAGCTCAATAGCATGGCTGATTTTGCTTCACTTATGAGACTTCAGTTTTACAAAGACAATATCCAAGATCAGAATTCAGTTGTGTGTCTGATGAGAGGAACCACAAGCATATTTCTAGCTAATGATCAGAGGATATTCCTAATGACCTTCCAACAGCTGTTGTGATTTGACAGCAGGAAATCATTCTGGCTTTTGAATACGTGGCAAATATTTTACAGCAGGCGTTCAAGTGGTTTCCTTAGCAACCACTCTTCATAAGAGGTCGACACACGCTATTAAGTATCGTGCTGGGTTCCAGGCATCTTTGTAATATTAAAGACACTTATTAAACACTGCCAGGTCATGTGCAGTTCCTTGCTGTCCGACAGCCCCGCAGCACAGAGGGAAGCTCGCTGCCTGCCAGACTCTTTTCCAGCCAAGCAAGGACACACCTCTTGGTGGTGAGCTAGCATAGGCGCCCTGATGGGTGGAGGAACTGGCCCCGCTCCCTATTGGCTGTTCTCTCATCCAGCAACTGTGAGGAATAGCGATTTTATTTTCTCATTCATCTCTTGCCCTAAGAAAATGCTAGTGACTTGTGATTCGCTTTTAAAGGGGCATCAAGTGCAGCTCTTAACTATGCAGAGCTCATATTCTTTCTTGTTGTTGGTTGGTTGTTTTTTTTTATCTCAAGTGAATGGGGCATCAGATAATTTATTCTTCAATCCCATATTCAGTGTTTATGATAAACAGGAAAGTAAAGCCATTAGCAGGGTTAATGGTGGAGAATCTGGGAGGTGTCATTAATATAAAGAAGTACCATTTCTGCTCTCTCCAAAGCTTTACAGTTATTTATTCTGATTTGGATTGCCTCCCCTATTTGCTACAGATATCTGGGATTTAAGGCAGCTTTAGTGGAACTGATCTGAAAATCTTAAAGAAAACAAATGCAGCTCAGGACAAATGGGTTCAGTAGTGATCCTAGTGGAGGGCATTTGCCTGGTGTTTGTTATCAACCCTGTGAGAGCCTGATTGGGTGGATGCTCCAGCAGTGCTGGCATCTCTGCTGGCAAACCTCTCTCTAGTTCTGGCTGGAAGGTCAGAGCTTGCTCCTGCTGCCATATGGTAAGGAGTAAGAGTCATTTTCTCCTGACGACATCTCACTTGCTATGATGACATACCAAGGTCTTTGCTACCTTGGTATGTGATTACTGCAAAGCCTCTGTGAGGATTCTCTCTAGAACATCAGAGGCACAGAGGCAGACCTAGCATAGCACGTGCAAGCTGCCTGCTATGCCCTCAGCACATACAGTTCTGAGTAAAGTGAGTTCTCCAGCTCTAACCTGACACCCAGGAGGTCTGGGTTTCTGCATGCAGTGGAAAATGCCAAGTCTTACTGATAGATTCCTAAATGAACTAATTAGGGTGTTGCTGTAAGAGACAGACAGTTTTTCTGGTTTCTCTGCCTGAGCTAAAATTGGAGGAGGTATTGAAGGGGGAAACAGAGGGAGTGGGACTGCCAGTGCCTACATCTCTGGCAGTCACTGCATTGTTAGTCTGAAATAGCCCATGTTTGTTGACCTTCAGGGCTGTGCTGTGGTGGCTTTTTTTGGGTGACTTGGAAAA
Organism: Bolborhynchus lineola; assembly: GCA_025448015.1. Taxonomy (NCBI): domain Eukaryota; kingdom Metazoa; phylum Chordata; class Aves; order Psittaciformes; family Psittacidae; genus Bolborhynchus; species Bolborhynchus lineola. Next base: position 7,879 of record JAOEHX010071667.1, on the reverse strand, counting down.
CAGGGCGATAAAGTGAGGTAATCCCTTGCAAGTATCCTTTAGGAGTTAGGGTATTCTGATAAAAGAATCATAGAATGGTTTGGGTTGGAAGGGAGCTTAATGATCATCTAGTTCCAACCCCCTGCCATGGGCAGGGACACCTTCCACTAGACCAGGTTGCTCAAAGTCACTGATACTTGTGTTTATTTAAATAAGCTTGCTCTATAGAACTATCTTCTTGCTTGGCCATGCTTTTCTGTCTGTAACTCTCAAGAGAAAGGCTTTTCTAGAACTTACACAGAAAAAGAGAGTGCTTTTTGACAGTGGTTGCTCCTTTGTATTTGTGGTTTTGAAGGCAGAAAGCAGAAATTTCTGAAGGTAGAAATTGTGCAGAAGTCGGCTCATAAATGACCTACTTTGTGCCATTATTGTCCTTAGCAGCAGTTTCTATTCTCTGTTGATGCTGTGCTTATCTTTGCTTAGTTGTTATTAATACAACCACTGACTACTAAGATGGAAAGGGTTACTGCTTCATCCTAAGAGCAGATAGGATCAATAGCATAATAAACATTCAGCATTACAAATCCATGCCTCTTCTTTAAGACAAAAACTAAGGCGATGCTCAAGTTAAAAACATGATTGTAAAAACCCAGAAAGCACAGAGCCCGCATGCAAAGTGAAGTCCTGTGGCATCATTTTGTAATGTAGAAGACATCATGAAATCTTCTGTGAAGTGAACCTCTCAGCTTGCAGAGTGACACAAAGCATGCAGAAACTTCGAGAATCTTTGCTGACTTAGTGAGGACTGTATTGGGTCCACAGGAAGATGTTTGTGTTCAAAATCATGTCTGGCATTGAACAAAAGATTCAGCAGTGTGTAACCTTTGCTTGGTTTTGGCAGGAGAATGTCACATAGACACACTGTGTTTAAGCAATGTACCGCTGCATTCTATGTGCAATCTTCACCTATTTTGCCATCTACCTTTTGTACAGGCCCACTACAGTTAGTGTGAATCTGGGGTGCAGCACAGTTGCTGTGATCCTGCACTTGCAGACTGTCTGCTGCTGACCTCTTCTGCCACTTTCGGTTAGTTTAAAACGCAGATCAGTTTAGTGCATGAATTATTACCCTTGGAGAACAGTGTGGATGGCAAGGACAAAACAGCGGGATGCACGTGGAGAAAGGATGTAAGAACAACCAGAACTGATTCAATTGCTGAGAGAATATTTATGGGGAATTGCACTTTTTACTGTTTAAGGTAAGATGCAGGAACTGGTTATTTTGTCAGTTCAGTTGCAATTTTGAGTTCTTTTTCTAGGATATCAGAGGTGTGAAGCATTAACTTAAAGCTCTTTCAGTGAGATGACCAGACCCTGTGGCCAAGTCCTTGCTTTACTTCATAGTCATGGCATGAATCTTTGCTTCTCATCTGAGAAGTGGCAGCAAGAAGACTGCAGCATCAGAGGGAGTGTTGCAAGGGTGATCACAGGAGAAGCTGTGATGAGTTCAGCAGAGGCTGGACTAGCTCCTAGGCTAGCTGTCAAGGGGGGTACCAGTACATGAATAATGTAGTGCTGAGCAGCCAGCTTGTTGCTGCATTGCACATAACTCCGTATGTTGTCAGTATTGTGTATAGCAAATACGAAGCTTTGCAGAATGTGAGGGCTCCTTCCTTATCATTGTCTGTTTCCTTCAGGAACTGAGGAGGATTTGAGGATTGCCACGTGTAATGTATACAGCTGCACTCTGTTCGGGCTGCTGGGCACACCAGCATTAGTGCTGATCTTTCCCTGGTGCCCAGTGACACAAAAGTGACCCAGCCTTCTCCAACTGCAGCCAGCCAGCCAGCACTTTCCTGTTAGAAAGGTATAGTGTTACATGATAAAAAAAAAAAGAGAGAGAGAGACAAAAAGGAGCTGCTCTCGTGATTTCCTGATGTATGACACTGAGAATGCATTAGTTTGCGATTAATCCCAAGAGGCCTTCTGTGCAGTGCTGGACAGTGGTGTTCCAGGTCTTCGAGGTGGTACGGTAGTTGTGGTAGTAAGTAACAATGGTTGTTTATGGCAAATAAATTCCTGAAAATGTTTTGAAGCTGGAAGGATTTGCTGATGGCTACACCAAGTCATCAACCCCATGCAGTTAGTTACTTTTCTAAGGAAATAGTTCACTGTTTTCAGAAGATGAGTTTTATCTTCAAAAATGTCTCTTCAGCTTCAGGTTCAAATCCCCCACTAATGCAAGAGAGCACACAGCTCACCTGAAACCAACAGAACTCCATCCCCTTCCCTCTGCAGTAAATTAATCCTGCTTATCCCTTTTCACCTGATCTGTTCAGCACAAAGAACCAAATTATATTGTCAGCATTTGAAGAAAAAGGCCTGTTTAGTTTTCAAGGCAACACAATACTGGGACAGGAAAGAGATATTTGTGTTTAGCTTTCTTCAATGAGTAGTTACACTGTTAAATGTCACGGTGTGCTTACTCTTCTTGCATCTACTCACCTGAGCAGGATCAGCTATCCAGGATGATATTTTTATTTGGATATTTTCAAGACCAAGTTGGAGGGTAATTCAGAAACCAGCTTTGAAAACAGTCACACATCTGATAATATTGATGAAAACAAAAAAGAAGAATGGCTCCTTAATTCTTTGCTCTACTGTGACAAGAGTTTACCTGGTTTTTGCATCTAGCTGACAGAATGCTAATTTCAAGGAGGTAAGCATATCCTGATTCAGTTTGTCACCTACCTGTATTCTAAACCTGGGCAAGCCTGGCTCAGTATCACCCAATACCAACTGGTATTCAGGTGAATACCAAAACACTAGAGGTTATTTGGTTGGGAAAATGTGAGTAAACAGCAGTGTTCCCTCATGGATTCTCACAGGTCCTAACTCCATTCACCTTGGGTCTCTGCTCCTGGAGGCCCTTGTGAGCTGTTCAGCCCATCTGTCTTCACCTTCCAGGTCATCATGTTGTGCAGTTGCATCTGCATGTGATTATGTTCTTTCTCTAATTTGGGGTTTCAGGTTGCTCCCAGCCTGTATTTAAGTTCTTATCTGTTTCTACATCGCTGTGAAACAGCTGGTTTTCTAATACAGCTTAATCCATGAATTGAAATAAGCAGTGTTTTATGCTTGGTTCCACAAAATAAGAAAATGCATGAATGGGTTGGCCTACATTCAGGTAAGATCTTGGAGAGGTGGAGGACATGTGGAAGTGCAACCATGCTTTAGTGAAACACAGTAGTCAGGCACATCCAGGTAGGTATAGCTGGACTGAGTTCTCTCTTACACAGAGCAGAGTGTGCTGCCATGCCCCTGCCTTCACCACCATTGTTTGAGGATTTAGAAGGTCTGTTTTTAAACACCTTTAAAAACAAACAGAATCATGTACACATGCTGCTTCTGTCTCAACAGCTGTGAATCCTAACTCACAGTGTGCCCAGTGAATATGATGCTAGACTGTATCTTTTCCAATATGCTGCTTTAGGTATGGGCTGAAACTGCAGAGCTGAAGCGGACTCTTGGCAGCTGAGAAGGAGACCTGGATGTTCCTGAAGAAATCTCTGCAGGGGCTGGTAACCAGTAATCCAGGCACACAGGAGACATGGACCCTCGGTCTTCATTTCAGGGGAGCCAAGACAAGAAGACCAGTTATTAGGGTCACCATTAATACCCTTAATTAATACCCTTAACTTACCCTAGGTAAGTCGAGTTGTTCTGCAAGATTTATACCTCCTGTTCTCCACAGGTACCTCTTGTCCCTTTTTGCTTGGCCTCTGCACTGTCTGAGGCCTTTACTTACCACAGCAGTCACAGTGTACCTGTTTCTGAATTCAGCGTGCTACTGTGTGAGCCTTTGTAAAAGCAGCATTTTAAAATGTCTTTTAACTAATTCAGCTTAAATGGCACATTATTAAACGTTGCTTATCATTTATTGACCACACAGGAACACTTGACCTTTGCACAAACTACATTAAAAATATTTGACAAAGTCATACAAAATGTTATCCTTATTTCTTACTGGAATTTCTAAAACATCTGACTAGAAACAACATCAGGGAGATGGAAATTAACAGGTGTCCCTGCCCATGGCAGGTGGGTTGGAACTAGATGATCTTAAGGTCCTTTCCAGCCCTAACTATTCTATGATTCTATGACTCCTGCAAGCCATGCACAGTAAAATGTTTCTTAATGCAGACCATATGATAGAATTTTCTTTTAGTGAATGCTTTGATGTTGTAAGGCTGGAAGAAAGAAAAGGTAGAGTCCCCAGCAGAAATCAATATACATCAGCAGCAGCAAATTTAATTTGTTTGTTTCGAAGGGCACTTAAGTAATTCTGTAGTGCAGCAAAGTTGGATTTCACAGACCTCAGTCTATGACAGTAAGAAATCAGTGAGCTGGACAATTGGCCCAGCTCCTTCTTGAGCACTTTCCCAACATGTATAAATCAGGGAGGGGTAGGTATCTGTTACAGGTAGACAATCCATCTGATGCGACAGACCTTCAGATGCAATAAGCAGCTGCAGCACATCTGATAGCTTTATATCTGTGCATACATCTACATAATGATATGAAACAAATTCAAATGAATTTAATATCCAGTGAAAGCACAAGCAGCTTCAACAAATTTTTACAACATTCTTTTCAGGGAGTCATCCATTTAGTGGAATTAATTTGTGACTTATTCTCTGACAAGAGAGTTGGGGTTGTTCAGCCTGGAGAAGAGAAGGCTCCAGGGACACATAGCAGCCTTCCAATACCTAAAGCAGGCCTACAAGAAATCTGGAGAAGGACTTTTTACAAGGACACATAGTGACAGGACAAGGGGAAAAGGCTTTAAACTGAAAACTGGTAGATTTAGATTAGATATGAAGAAGAAATTCTTTACTGTGAGGGTGGTGAGGCACTGGAACAGGTTGCCCGGAGAAGTTGTGGCTGCCCCATCCTTGGAAGTGTTCAAGGCCAGGATAGACAGGGCTTTGGGAAACCTGGTCCAGTGGAAGCTGTCCCTGGCTATGGCAAGGGGGTTAGAAATAAGTAATCTTTAAGGTCCCTTCCAACCCAAACTGTTCTGTTATTCTATGAAATCTAAAAGGGCATATTACGGAAGATGTAATGTTAGTAAACTGTAGAAAAGAAACAGGAAAACTCTCATGGTTTAAGCCCAGACAGTAACTCAGAACCACGCAGCTGCTTGCTCACTTTTCTCCTTCTTCCTTCCCCCCTACTCCTGGAGGGATGGGGAAGAGAATCATAAGAATGTAAATCCCATGGGTTAAGATAAGAACAGTCCAGTAAATAAGGCACAGTACAAAAGTACAATAATAATAATGGCAATGGAAATAACAAGGAGAGAGAATATGAAACTAAAGGGGGAAAGGAAAAGAAAACAATAAACATGCACAATGCAATTGCTCACCAGCTGCCGACTGATACCCAGCCTGACCTGAGGAGTGATCTGGGCCTTCCAGGTAACTCCCACCAGTTTATATTCTAGGCATGACATGCTGTGGTATGGAATACCCCTTTGGCTAATTTGCATCAGGTGTCCTGTCTCTGCTTCCTCCTAGCTTCCCTTGCCCCTCCTCAATGGCAGAGCATGAGAGACTGAAAAGTCCTTGATAGGAGTAAGCATTACTTAGCAACAACTAAAAACATCAGTGTGTTATCAGAACTCATACTAAAGTCAAAAACACAGCACTGCACCAGCTACTAAGAAGGAGAAAGATAACTGTTACAGCTGAACCCATGACAGAGACATCACCTCCAGCAACATTTTATGATGATGATTTGTAAGCTGCTGTTTTGATTTATATCTCAATAAAGATAAAATTGCCCAACAACAAAAGAACCTGCCTGTCATGCTGTGCAGACATTCATTTGGAAAGAGTAAATTGCTGTGGAGGTTTTCAGGTAACTTCTTACCCATTTGGTTTTATTTGCAAGCTTGATGGGTGAAAATGTTGCCTTTTGGTTATCATGTTACCTCTTCTCCAGCGCTGAAGGAGAGTAGGTTTGGTTAGGACATTGTGGCTAGGGGACCTCCTTGCACCATCTTCTGAAGAACTGGGGCCTTTCATAGAACCAGGTGAAGAACTATAACTGCAGGATGCGTGGTGGTGTTGAGTCAGCTTTTCATCATGTGCCTCACTACTTATTTAGCAAGAGCTCCCTGGCTAGTCTGAAGGTTGATCCAGTCACTGGCACTTCACCAAAGTGAGACTGCAAGATTTACCTGCACTCTGAGGGCAAAGCAGTGGTACAGCTACCCTTGAGACAGCAGCAGCTCACTGTTCACCTCTTCAAATGTGCTGCAAGCAAACCCACAGTTTATGGGAAGTATTTTATGGGAAGAATTTGAAGACAGAAGTGCCTTGACAAGGAAAAAAGCAAAACCCACCCAAAGGCCAGACTAAGAGGTATCTGAGTATTTGCAGCTTGTAGACATCTCGGGCAATAGCAAAAGCTGGGGGTGAGATGGCAGATGAGCTGCAAAGTTACTGTAATATCCTTTCCC
>JAOEHX010071658.1:0-12179 GCA_025448015.1 Bolborhynchus lineola | reverse complement strand
CAGAGCTGCTCCCGCCCTCGCAGCAGCTCCGTGCCCTCCTCTGCCCTCGCTCCAACAGCTCCACGTCCCTCTCGTGCGGGGGGCTCCAGAGAAATACTACAGGGATTGTTGTTATACTTGGGCAGTTTCTTGCCATCTAAACTGTGTGCACATGACACATACGGTCCCTATTAAGGTAGTCACTAGAGACCTTATTGGTTTTTATTACACAGTATTTTTGTAAGGTTGGACAATGCTACTTTAGCTTCATTTTACAGAGGGTCACACAAGGAACAGAGATGTATCACTGATGAGCACACATGGATTGGTTTGGCAGCATCTCTTCTTCATGAGCATCTGCAGGGTGAACCACCACAGGTTTTCTGGTGCTCAGTGTTGTGCTGTACAGGAACGGGTTTGTGAAGAGTGCATATATCATGGTGCTGGAGGAGGAGGCATACAGCGCAGTGTAGAAACCTTGTCATCTGTGCCAAGTCGAACCACCCTTGCTTTTTGATTATATGACCTGAATTCCCAAACACTTTGGGGATGATTGTAGCTGAAATTCAGCTACAGAGACTTTACTTGTCCCCAGAAGAAGAGGAAGGAAAAAGGATTTACATATACCTCCCAGGGAATTCGTGTGTGTTCGGTGTTCTATATTCTACTGGCTGCAAAACAACACACCTAATTTCAAGGACTTTTAGTGACTGTTTTCAGGGATTTGACTGGTTTTAAAAACCCACCTCTAAACAATTGCTGTAGATCTCCTAAGGGCTTATGTCCCTCCAGACCCACACTGCACACTTAAGCTTGTAAAATTCAGCCCAGCGTATTAAACAAGCAAATACAGCCCAAACAGCCCTTCACACAAGACAGAAGAGGAAAAATGAGAAAACACATTGGAATTACTGTTATCTTTATTAGCTGTAATAGCATATTTTTCTAAATGGAAGGTACAATATAGTAACAAGGTACATCTTTAATTAATGCTTTTTCCTTCACGTACAGTCTCATACTTCTTCCAAATACCATTTTGTGCCTTCTCAAGGTTTAGGAATCATTTAAGATTAGGAGGTGTCATTTTCAGCTCACAGCACTAAAGCCTGTTTTAAAAATGACTCTGCTTTCTTTCCTCTTTCATTGAGTAACAAGTGGCCCTTCCTTCCCCCTGGCTGTTCTCTCTGTTTCCCATCAAATGTCAGTGCTGCTACAATAGCTGCTGGTGTTGGACCAGTGCAGAGAGCAGGCATCAGGCTTCCTAAAATAGTCCTGAATCCTCAGTATCCTCAGTCCTGTTTGCACTGTTACATGTTAAGCTCATTCTGAACTGAGATAACAGGGTTGCTGCTGCAAACCTAGGGATGTCAGCTTACCAAGGCACTTGTTAACTGGCAGCATTGCTGTGCCTCAGGAGCTTAAGCAGAAATGATCTGTGGTGGTAGCTGTGGTCTCTATCAGCTGCTCTAGCATCAAAGCTGTAATTCAAGTCAACTTTAGAAACTGAGCTGTGGTGATTTAAAAGCAGCGAGGCACAGATGACCTTGTTCTTGCAATAAAGAAATGTACATTTTTAAGCCAGAAATGCAGAGTTTCTGATGGCAGCAGCTTGGTACCTGTTGTGTCAAACTGGTGAGGGGATGTGCCTCAACTGGGCACTTTTGTGGAGAATTCATGTTCACCACTAAAACAGCACCTATTTCTTCATTGCTGCTCCGAAAGGTAGCTCAGGGATTTCTTTGGAGTAGTTCAGCTTTCATTTTATTCTTTGTCCATGATGACTTCATGATCAACTAATATGTTCTGACATAATTCAGTGTTCATGCAATAGCATAGTATGTAATGCTATATCTGAGCCAGCTCACTGCGTAGAGCAGAGTGACACTGCAATGTTGTACTCATCTCTAAGGAGCAAAACTCTTATCTGGAAGATACAGCACATGAATGACCCTTTGCAAGCCAGACATTTGCAGAGCATTTCAGTGTTTGGATTGCAGGATGCCAGTTCCATGTGCTACTCTTGCATTCTGCATTTTCCTGTGCCCCCCACAGTCCATTCCCTGTTTCTGTCTGGGTTGGAGAGCTGGGAATTCATGAGGTGGCAGAAAGCATCTGAAACCAGTGCAGACTCTTCACGGATGAAGATGAAGGACATCTTTTTCCACACATCATCACTGATGGTGATGCTACTTAGGAGATGAAGTGTATATGAAAAGTTGGATACATGTGCGTAAGTGTTTGTGGGATTAGGATTTTCCTTTGCTTGTATACAAAAAGTTGGATATGTATGCGTAAGTGTTTGTGGGATTAGGATTTTCCTTTGCTTGCTCTTTTGAGTTTTATCTAATTGAAGGGAGTTACGGGACTGTCTCCTGTATACACAGTGTAGTGATGGCTTCAGAGAATACTTCCCCTCTGAACTGGCGTATCCCCAGATTAGGCTGAGTTTACAACTAAGTGATCATTAAAACACAGCTCAGGAGTGGTAGAAGGCAAAGCACACTTGACAGTAGAAGCTTCTGACTTGGTAAGATTCCAGTGCTGCTAAATTTTTGATCTTTATAACATAGTACCTGCTGTCAGGCTATGTTTCCTTCCTTGTTCTATGTTTGCTTAATGTATAGTTTCTATTGCTCTTTGGAGATGGATGATAGGTCTACAAACTACTGCTTACATCTACAGTTGGTCTTTATATTTACATTTTCATAGAATCCCAGACTGGTTTGGGTTGGAAGGCACCTTAAGGCTCATCCAGTTCCAACCCTCCTGCCATGGGCAGGGACACCTTCCACCAGACCAGGTTGCTCCAAGCTTTGTCCAACCTGGCCTCTTTAGGAGATGAACAACAATTTAGTAATAGTTGTGCATTTTGGGGTTTTCAGTGGGGGTTATTCAACCATCTTTCATTTTCCAGGCACTGTTGATGTGAAGCCAAGGGTGCACATCTCTAATTATTTCAAAGGACACCAGAATATATTTATTATTGTCAACCCAAGTGAGTAAATCTATCACAATGCCCATTATTTAGTGACATGAGAGTAAACTGCACTTTACAATGCTGACATTAAACCAGCAAGGGTTTTTTTGTGGCCTCCTTTCTTTCCCCTCCCTTTCTTTCCTTATGTTTTGTAGAGCATTATTTCCTTCTAGCTGAATTCTGTGCTGGAGATGCACAAGAGCAGATGTGAACTGGACAGGGAGGTAGAAGTGTGTCTGTGAGAATGCTCCTGTAAAAGCAGTGGTGAGGTACAGCCACAGATCTGTTTGGAGAGATCTTGAATGGAAACCACTGAGAAATAGTCCACCATATCTATAGGCTCGTAGCTGATTATAGAACTAAAGCTTTGCTTTCAGTGTGGTGATGAAACCCCAGGAGATAGTAATCTTGATGTTTGGATCCTTATTTGAAGTTCATCCAGATTGATACACCCTTAAATTCTATAAAATCTGGCTGTGTATCACACAAGAACAGGCGTTTTGTTTGTTTTGTGAGGTTGTTTGGTACTTCCTGCCTCCATCCAGAAATGCTGCAAGAAATCTCATCAGAAGGTATTTATAAGTATTATTTCAGCATTTTTCACTCTAGACTGGGTGGAGGTTATAAGGAGGATGATTCACTTTGAACTCTAATTTAATATATAACTGTGCACAAAGAAATTTCTTGGTTGAAGCATCTGGCGGGGGGGGGGTGTATGAGGGAGAAGAGTTTTAAAACCTCTTTATTAAAATGCACCACATAACTAACTTGTAGTGTCCTGAACAGTGCCTCTAGATTCCTTTCCAGGCTTGTTGAGTAGTAGGAGAGTCTCTGGAGTATCTGATGCCTGATTTATATCAAGAGTCGTCTGTGCTAGAGAGAATTTCCCCTGTATTTTCTGAATACTTGGTATGGCTCAAAATAACAAAAACGAGCTCATGATGTATGTACCCCACTGAACCCTTCCATAATTCTATCGCTAATCCTGATTTATGTAAAACAGGAGAGTGTTTTGGTTTTGAATTCCTCACCCATCTCACTAAGCCATGGCAAAACATCCCTGACTCTGTGTGCAGAGCGCTTCTATCCATGAGTGCTGAAGAGGTGGCAAATACTCCTATGGGAACTGCTGGTGGGTCTGCTGTCTGCAGCCAGCAAATGCCTTCAACAGTTTGTCCTCAGTACCATGATCTATGGTGCTCTGCTGCTGGAGAATTGTTTGGAAGGTTCTGAAAGCACTTTTTCTTTAGGAAGTGCTGGTTTGTTGAAGCTCATCATGAAACAATCCATCTGTTTCCTTGCTCTCATGCAAGTCTGGAGGAGGGAGTTGTATTTTTTTCTTTAACCAATCATCCCTGCAGTTTTTCTGTACAGATGTTGAACAAGAAAGAGCAAGGATTTACCACGTTCCTTCCTGGGAATGTGGGAAACTATGGATGAGATGAAGCCCCACTTAGACCAATCAGTGCCCCGAGTGGTGGGCAGTTGGGTACCCTAAGATGGGTGAGATGTAACATATCCATCTGGCTCATTAAATAGTGTGAGTGGGCACTCTGGGAAACTCATTAGGGCAAATGTATGCACTGATAATAACTGCCCAGGTTCTCGCTTATAGATAAATATATATAAATATGTTTTGTCATGGGTAAAATAACTCACAAACTGGATTTCTCCACAGGTTTTATAGAAAACCAGCCACAAGACTGTTATTTTCTGTTTTAGTGGAACCATAAAGTACGGGAGAAAAAGTGCTCTCAAAATGAAGTTTTGTTCTAGAATATTAAATATTGTCTTTCATGACAAATGTGCTGCAGCTCAGAGATTGCTCCAAGGAGGAATTAAGGATTTTTCATGTTCTCTGGAAGTATTTTCAATAATATGCCCTATGCCCAAGTAGTTGGTTCCTCAATAAAACTTACAATGGTTTCCGTGAGCATATGAGGGGAAAGCACATCTTTAGATGAATTTTGGTGCTCAGACTATGCTTAGCTCTTGGGTTTTGGTACTGGCCTATCAAACCGAGCTGAAACTCAAAAGAAATACATTAATTTTTCAGCCCACTGATCACAGAGCTTGTTACCTGGCTCCCAGTGAATGCACCTTTGCTGAGCATTAACTAACTTGGAGCTAGCCTGAAAGAGATGAAAATGTGACTCAGGACAGAGAATAATAACCTTCCCACACCTCATTATGGTATAAGAGCTGAAGAAGCTTGTGCTGCTCTGCTGCTCTCCAATTACTTGTTCTGAGCATAAGTGGAAAATGTCATTTCTCGTTCTTTCCTTTCCCAAAGTGTGTAATTTTTATGCATTTATGTTGCAGTACCTCCAGTCAGAGGTGAGGACATCTTTGTAGTAGTCATTTTATTATACAGAATGAATAGATTTCCTACTCTAGCCTTTCCCATTGGAATAAAGAGAATTGCATAAGGCATAAGAGAATTAAGCACAGGAGAATCAAAGTGGAATGGAATCTCAATTAACCCCCATCTCCTCTTACAAAAACCCAACAACTTGCCAACAAATTGATCCAGTACGAAATGCCACGTAATGAGGATTCAGTTACTCCCCCCTGAGGCAGCTGTCAGTACCATCCAGAGGACTGGTTTTAACCTGAGCTTTCTGTTGCAGTGCATAACCTCTACATTACTTAATTGCATAAATATTTAAGTGAATTGAGCTTTACTGGCAGATGTGTCATTCTCAAATAGTAGGGATTTTTCCTTATCTACATTCTCAGAGTTGTGTGAAACCCCCCAGTTACAGTGCAGGTAACGAAGAGGGTATTAAGGGAAGATTGCGAGGAATTCAAACTATTAAGATAGCATTTTTATTCTACTTTGGCTCTTAGGGATTTGCTCTTTCAAATACGATCTAACACTAATGTTTTTTATCTGGCCTTTTGGCAACATTCAACCAGATTTTTTCTAGCTGTGTTGTACTTGATGTGCAAAATCAGGGGGAAAAGCTCTTGTTTATCCCAGCGAACATTTCTAAAGCAAATCCACAGAATTCCTTCAGACCAGTGAACTTTCCATAGGATTTTATACCCAGGGAGAAAGCAAAAGAAGGGGAAAGGTTTATATAAATAAACCCTCCAGTTTAGGGTGCTTTTCTATGAAGTCTGCTCAGGTCATCAGGATTTATTGTTGGTTTTGGGATTCCGCATGACCGGATGAGGTGGCTGTGGCAGTGGGAAGCTGGAGCTCTCTCTAGCACAGCACCTGCCTGCTGTCTGTGCTAGACAGAGCACTGCCCTGCCTGGGCAATGGGGTGCATCATCTCTGCATTGCAGTCTGTTGAGCCTCGTAGGCATGCCTTTGGATGTATGATTCCTCCGGGACTGTCTTTCCCATATTCAGCTAGACATCTTCAGCTTCTAATTTGGTCCAAGGACATAAAGAATGGATGCTACTGGGTCACAAGGAAGAATGACACTACTGAAATAATAGAATATATTTGTGGTTTATTTTTAGCTTATTTCCTGTTGTTTTCCTGCAGCAGCTGACATTGTCACAAAAGCTTCCTTTCTGGTTGTTTTGCTTACAATATAATTGTGCATATAGGCATCTGTGTGTCAGAGCATCTGGGTGTGGACTTACCAGACTGTCCAGTGTATATGCTTATGAATAAAGCAGCATCATCCCAAGCTCTGTTATTGTAGCATGGGCAGGCAGACGTCTTCCTTGACAGGCAATAGACAGTGGACCTCAGTCCTGACCCAAACACTGAATGCCTCTCCTGCACTACTTCATAACAAAGTATTGACTCAGCTTTAGTCCCATTTGGTACTTAGTGTCAGAAGGAGCCATTTGTCAGGAGTTACCGTATGTACTGTAAGGGAGGGTATGGCCTTCAGATCCATGTGCAGGATACTGTCCCATGAGGTGTCATATTGTTTCTTGCCCACTCCTTTCTATTTTTAATTCCCCTTTGAAGTGAGTTTATTGAGTCATGCAGAACTGAAATAAATGTTTAAAACCACAACAGACAATAGTTCAGCTTCCTTATTTCATGTCCTATTCCTTACTGACCAGACACTCCTTGTCTTCTTAACTTCCGAACTCCTCCTGCCTTTATCATTTGCTTCCTGAATTTCTTTGGCTTGTGATAAACCCCATCCAATTTTTCATTTAGCCTTATTGTTTCCTTTTTTTTCCTGAGGGGTAGCCAATTCTCGTAAATAAAGTTACCTTGGACAGGTTAACTTCAGCACATGGGGTGTTCAGATCAGGTATTAGGCATTACAAGTGGTCTTCAATAAAGGAGCATGAGCAGCAGGTTGAGGGAGGGGGTTCTTCCCCCTCTGCTGTGCTGTGGGGAGACCCCCCCCGCAGTCCTGATCCAGCTCTGGGGCAGCAGCACAGAGGGACGTGGAGCTGTTGGAGCGAGGGCAGAGGAGGGCACGGAGCTGCTGCGAGGGCGGGAGCAGCTCTGCTCTGGAGCCGGGCTGAGAGCGGGGCTGGGGCAGCGTGGGGAAGAGAAGGCTCCTGGAGGGGAGACCTGAGAGCAGCTCCAGTGCCTGAAGGGGCTGCAGGAAACGTGGAGGGGGGCTTTGGACAGGAGATGGAGGGACAGCACAGGGGAATGGCTTTGAACTGACAGAAGTAGAAACTTGGTCTAGTGGAAGGTGTCCCTGCCCGTGACAGGGGGCTGAAACTGGGTGAGCTTTAAGGTCCTTTCCAACCCAGACCAGTCTGGGATTCTAGGATTGTTAACGTGTAATTAGGAATTATTTTTTTCCCCTGCCTGGCATTTGCTGGAGTTGGGAAAAAGATGGAGGTTGTCAAAAGCTGACTTTCTGTATGTTTGTCTTATCATTATCCTTCTGCCTGAGGGTACAACAGAACTGACACTGTTACACAGTAATGCATGCTGTTGCCCAGTTCCAGTGCCACATCATTATTTTCATCACAGTGTCACACCCAGTGACAGATGAGGCATGAATTACACGTATTTTGCTCAGACGTTCTTAGCACATTTGTGTGTGTTGTTTAAAGATCCTGTGAATGCCTTTAGTAAGGGTTCTGATTCTACTTACGTGGCATTAGGAGGTCCTGGCTGTAGCAGCAGCACCCACAAGACAGTGGTTTTACCACTCTCCATTGGGGGTCTTAGGGTTTCACATGAAATCTCACAGTTGCATGAGTACATGTGAGTCAGTTCTTCTGCCTCACTGTGTAGTGTTTGGTACTCACAGCTTCCAGTACAGATCCTTCAGCAGAGTATCTCCATGACAGACCCACTCTTACAGATTCTATATGGCACCTTGTATAGCTTTCAGTAACTGTAATATGCATATGCATTCTAGTTAAACTTTTTCCTTCATTTCCTTCTTTTCCCAGGTATTATGACAACTTTACCCAGTGCACAGAACGTGAAGCCAACAATGCAAGTTGCTTCTGGCCAAACCCTCTTGCAGAGGGCTTCATCACTGGAATTCATAAACAGTTCTTTTCAAACTGTACTTCAGAGAAGGTTCACTGGGAAGATCCACCGGATGAAATCCTTGTAACTCTCATCTTGATCCCAGTCATGTTGACATGTGCCATGATAACACTGGTAGTATGGTGCAGCAAGAGAAGTGATATCCTGGTGTAAGTTCTTCCTCTGGGGTTTATTCTTCTCCATTTCCTTCTTCCAAAACCATTAAGAAAGAAAGAGAGAAACTCAACAGAAGGATTTCAGATCTGCTGAAACAGAACCTGTGAGATACCGAGGCTGAGACAACACTCCTGTGAACTAAGAGCTGCCTGCTGCTGCTGCCGAAAGTCACTGCTTCTGAGGTTGGCTATTGGTGTTGCTGGTGCAAAGCTCTCTTCTTCCATCAGGCTTCATCATCATGGAATTGTCAGGCAGCTCCCAGAATCGGGAGAGTCCCCAGGCAAATGGACCCCTTAACTGCAAAAGGGATAAAGTTACTTTACATGGGTAAAGCTGGTTGGTAAACTAAGTTTTGCAGAACTGTATGTAAGTGTATGTACATGTGGTGTAACACTGACAGTGAGGAAGATGGCATCCCTTGAGGTTTTGTGCAGGACACTGGAGGGTTTCATCTGTGAACCTTGTGACTCAGAAGACCACTGGCAAAGGAACATGGATGTAGCCAAGTGGCAGCTTTTCCTGGAAGCCAGTCAAAACCATCGTTATCAAGAACTGGATGTATTGTTCTGACAAAGGAACAATTTATGTGTCCAGTGACTATCACCATGGGGAAGTTATCATGCCCCTTTCAAAACAGGTTATAAACCACCTTTAAGCATGGCTACCTGGAATTGCATGGCTTACAAACAAGCTCTGGGAAGATCTACAAGTAGTCTCATTTTACAGAGCTGAAAAGTGGAAAATCATTTGATTATAAATATACAGAAGAATGATGAAGAAACTTTCCTATGCCAGACTCTATTTTTCCTCTTTTATAGTGATTATTCTTGACGACTTGTGTTCACTGTATACTCCCTGCTCTCACTTCACTCTCTGCAAGAGAGATCCTACAAATCAGTATAAAGGCATCATGTTGACTGAGATGCCTTTGGAGTATAATTTTGTACATAAATCATTCTTCATCCCATGCAGAGTGGGGAGCTAAAGCATGAACATCAAAAAGAAACAGACAAAGGAGGATAGAGAAAAAATTCTACTCAGAAATCTTGTGCTATGAAGCTATTCCTATGTATCAGTTTAAATAAAGATTATATGCCCAAAATAAAACAACTTCCATGTTTGTGTTGTAAACCTGTTTTCTGCCATTTCACAAAATGCCTTTTAGTCAAATGCTTTTCTGTTGTATTTTGAGCAGCATCTGTTGCAAGTGACTCTTCATTTTTCCATACACACAAGTGAAATACAGGTCAAATGGTGTTTCATTCCTGCCCATGGCAGGGGGGTTGCAACTGAATGATCTTAAGGTCCTTTTCCAACCCAAACCATTCTATGAGTCTGTATGTCCGATAGTTAGATTTTCTCCTTGAAGATTCTGGCCCTGTGTTCAAGACTTTGGTCTGTGTGTGTGAGAAGCATTTCCAGGCTGGAATCAAAGCAGAAGTGCCCCTATTACTCTAACTGCTTATATGATAGATAAAGAACCCCTGCAGCTGTGCTGGTTTGTTTTCACATCCTTTCACAAGGGTTGAAGGCACTGGCTTGCTTTTTCATTATCCTCATGTTCAAATGATTCACTTTCTAAAGGTGTTCCCTGTGTGTTTTTCCAAAGATCCTTTTTCATTCTCTAGATGCTGGGAGAAAATTTCCCTTTGTAAAAGAAGAATGACATACACACTGAGGATTCTGCTTTAGTTCTCTACCGAACTATGATCTTCTGCATTACAGTGTTTCAGTCCACCAAAACTAGTGATGAAGTGTACAAACCCCAACCCATCCATCTGATCCAGAACAGTGTTTGGTTTTGCGTTTTTTGTGGCCAAACCCCAAATAAAGCATGGAGTTTCATTTTAATCCTCATTTAACTTTAAATTCCACCAAGCTTCAAAGCGAGTCTCTAAACTTCAGTTTGGAAACCACAAAGCAAATATTTATAGACTTTTTCAAACCCATGTTCATTTAATCTGATTGCCATGTGTGGTCCAAGGTCTTGGCCAGTTCTGGCTCATCTGCAACTGAGTTCAGCTGATCAACAGCTCATCTGAGAGTTATCAGCCCCCTTCATTCAATATAAACCAGATTGGAGAAGAAACTGTCACCTTGATGGCATCATGCTACTAGATGTGTATTGTAGTCTCTAAACAAATGCCATGTTAATATGGATTCTGTTTAATGTGAGAATAAAATCTAGGATGAATGAGTCTAGGAAATGTAACATTCAAAGAATGAAAGATAATGGGCTTTCCTTCATGTGCTGTGGGGAGGGGGAAGGAAGGATTCTGCTGCTGTACATGTGCTTTATATTCGTGTGTCTTCCCCATCCACAGTGTGATATTCCTCTGTGTTTTTTTTGTATGCTTGATAGAAGGCTACAGAAGTTGAATTTAATGCAGTCTCAGCAGCCAAATCTGGAGATTCATTTACAGTGTTTCAAGGAAAAAAGCAACTGCTGTGTCCAGTTCTTAACAGCTGTGACCATTAACAGAGAACCACAGTGGTAACTATTGGATCCTTTGACCTAACTTGTACTATATGTTAGTGAGAGTTAGTGGTTACTTTCTAATGCATGGACTCCGCTACCTTTCCCCCAAAGCCTGTTTCCATTGCCAAGGAAATAGCATCTTGGACCAAGAATCTGGCTTGTTTTCTAATTGTGAATTAATTCTATGATACAACAGAGTCTCAGAGGAAAACAGGCAGAGATTCAGCCTGACAGAAAAAAACTGGTTTAAAATCCTTCCTAGAATCAGCACAGTGTTTGATCCCAAGAAATGCTCAGGCAGAAGAGAAGTGACAGGCTTGCTGTGCAGCTCTCTGACACGGCTTAAATGCTGTAAGTTGCGGGGTCTTTTGCATTCAGGACCAACTGAGGAAGTGTCCTTCCATGGGCTGCTACAGCTTCAGCAAGCCCTTGTCAGAAGAAGACAACAACTACCGGGAGCAAGACAAAGGCAGAGAGGGCTGCCATTGCTTTCAAGAAAGATACCAAGAATGAAGGCCAGAGGAGGAAAAGAGCTACAGAAGTGAAAGGAAAAAGATGGTTGAGAACAGGAAAGAGTCAAGTACACAAAAGAATTCAGAATTTCTTTCCAAGATGCTTCTTGGTGCACTGGGTGCCCCTGCCCATGGGGGTTGGAACTGGATGATCTTAAGGTCCTTTCCTGGGGAAAAGGAACTGGTTGATCTAAAGGTCCTTAAGGTTGGAACTGGATGATCTTAAGGTCCTTTCCAGCCCTATTTGATGATTCTACGATTGGTAAGGAATAGTGAGGAAATCTTACATGTGCTCTGTCTCTTCTCCAGGCTGAACAGCCCCAATGTTCTCAGCCCATCTTCATACGGGAGGTGCTCCAGCCCCTGAGCATCCTTGTGGCCTCCTCTGGACTTGCTCCAAACACCTCCATGTCCTGTTTGCTACATAGTCTTTTGGGACATATCTAGGTGAAGATCTTGGAGACAAGTTGTGGCAGAAGGAAGAGAAGCTGTGGGGAGACCTCAGAACAGCTTCCAGTATCTGAAGGATGGTGGAGAGAGACTCTTCATCAGGGACTGTAGTGATAGGACAAGGGGTAATGGGTTCAGACTGAAACAGGGGAAGTTTAGATTGGATATGAGGAAGAAAT
>JAOEHX010071656.1:0-10965 GCA_025448015.1 Bolborhynchus lineola | reverse complement strand
AACCGCCCCTGCCCCATGGCTTCCCCGGCGGCGGCGGGGCCCGGTGCCGCGCTGCCCCCGGGCGCGGCACACCGCGACTTCTACTGGCTGCGCTCCTTCATCGCTGGAGGTGAGTGCCCTGGGTAGGCCCCTGCCTGGCGGCGTGCGGTGCCTGGTCTGTGCGGGCCTCTCACGGGCTGCAAGGAGCGGGAGGGCCGGGGTGCGGAGTGGCGGAGGTCACTTCCGTGTCAATGTCTCCTGTAAAGCTGCTGTCGAGAGGATTGTCACTAGGGGAAGTGGAGGGTTCTCTTTTCCCCCCTAATGTGCTAGTGTCTCGGTATAGGCGAGTGGCTCGCGCGTGTATCAGCACCAGTGAGCAGCCCCGGGCAGTCACCAATTAAAGGGTCTGAGAGCTCTCTAGCTCTCTCCAATGTTCGGGGGAAAGGTTGATTGTCCCCTTCCGGAAGCAGCCGCGACTGCTGTTGTGAAGATTCAGGGACTGTGAAGCTGGAACCAGCCTCGAAAGCACAGTCCCGTGTTACTAACCTCTGGTGGAAAAAGCTTCTTTGTTCTTCCCATGGGGTGTCGTCCCATTTGCCTGGTTTGCAAGGGGATGGAAAGGCGTTTCGTTTATTTAAACTTCTCATGTCAGCCTGCACTGGCTGTTGCATCTCTGGCTCTGAAGCAGCGCAGGGTACACGGTGGACACGTATCTCACTCCCCTGGGAGAGTAGCCAGGGCAGTTTTCCGCAGAAGGGGAGGAGGAAACCAGGTGAAAAACTGCGCAGCTTTCTCTGAAAGGTTCTGCTGTGTCTTCAGCAGCTGAAAGCAGTGGAGTCCTGGGTTTTTGTAATTCGGAAAAGTAGTTCATATGTTTCCTTAAGGCTTTAAGGGTTTTGTAGCTTATTTCTAATAGAGGCTGTTTACTCATCATAAGGGCTTTTTTTCACTTCCTGAGTTTCTCCTCCCCTATTCCATTTATTTTTTTTTTTTTTTTAAGAAATACCTTATTTGTGTCTGATGTAAAGAACTTTTGCATCCCATCACTTTTCTGTTTCCCCTCTTGGAAAGGTGTTGCAGGATGTTGTGCCAAAACAACTACTGCACCACTGGATCGAGTAAAGATTTTGCTGCAAGCTCATAACCACCATTACAAACACCTAGGTAAGATGGCTGCTGTGTGGCTCATTTTTTATTTTAAATGCAATGTATATAGCTTGGGCATGCTGATATATATGATGTGGCTGATAAAAAAATCAAAAAAGGCATTGACCGGGCAGACGGTTGCGTCAGTCTGGTCAGGCTCTGTGCCATGTTTTGTTAATGTTTAAGAAGAAAAGCAAAGCCCTGTGCAAGTAAGTTGTGGCATTGGTTGGTGTGTTAGAGATTGAGATGTCAGAATAATCCTCAATCAGACATGTAAGAGCTCGGCTTGATCTTCCCCTCACTGAAGCCTGCAGGAGATTGGTAATCACAGGTTCAAAGCTTGGATCATTTACGTAAGAACTGTCACTGCTCCTGGTAGCTGCTGCAGTCTGCTACAGCGATTGCCAGTTCTCAGGGCTCAGCAGCCCTTGTCCACAGGTGATGGTGATTAGAAGATAGTGACCACTGAATCCTGCAAAACTCACACGTGCTCGCTTACAGACAGCAGCATGGTGGTTGTGAATTGAAGGTAGAAGTGGATTTGTGCAGCTGGTCTGTCTTCTGCATCTGTGTTGCATCATGGTGAGAAAAGAAACCTACAGTTAGCATGTTCAGAACCATTCTTTGTGGGGCTGTAACAGTGCCCTCTTGTGCATAGCATATCATATGTTCTTGAAATATGTCATAACTTAGGTTCTGAATATAACTGTGTTACATTGTCAAGAAAACAAATGAAATAGGTTAATTTTACATGTACTGAAACTTTGGAATTTTTCCCCTCAGATACTAAACAGAATTAAATAGAGTTTTTGGTGAATGTATTCACTTGACTGTACCAAAAAGGGAAACACAAGTAGGGTAGTGTTTTGGTAACATAAGTGGGCACTCAGATCTGCAGTCTAAGAATTGAAGGCTGAAATAATTGGTTTGACTGATATATTAAATTTTAATTTTCTGGTTGCTTTGTACTGTGCCGTAATCAGCAAATAAAATCTTCTGTTCTTCCCTATTAAGGGTGCTAGATATGATGCTGATTATTTGAAATGTGACTGACTTGACTGCATATCCTTGTTACATGTAGGCAGAGAAGAAAATTATGTAGGTGAGATGCCTGTAAGTGCAGAGACATGATGGATTGATTAGTTAATCAAAGCCTTCACTAAATATTTTTGCCACCCTTGGTCTGGTGTTGGTGCCACGTGTCTGCTGGAGCATGTGCTTTAAGAAATGAGAACAGTAACTCCTCATGGCAGAATAGAGAGAAATTTTAATCAAGGCATAAGTATTTCCATGACATCTTAAAAATACATTTAATATTGTATTCCTGGAATTCCAGAAACTAAATAATACTTGTTTTAGTGAAACTTCCATTTGAAGTTTTTCAACTATTTTTTTTTTTTTTTTTTTTTTTACTGGCTGAAAGTAAGATAAGTATGTAAGCCTTTTTCATGTTCAGCTCTTACATAGTTAAATAGTTGCATACGAATGAAAACTGTTTAACTGTTATTTTGTTCCTTTAAAAAAAATTTAAACTCCATTTCATAGCAGTTGTGCATAACTGATAATATGTATATAATAAAACTATAGGTTTTTCCCAAACTTTGTGTGATCTTGCATTATTTCTTACCTATTAAGGGAATAGGATTGCTTCACATTGCAACAATCCTGGGACAGGAAGTGTGAAATGTTTAAGGTGGAAGTAGTGACAGTCTTAAACTCATTTACTTCCTTTCCTTCATGATGGCATGTAGCAATATCAGATTGTTTTCCCATGGTTTTAGATTTTTAAGTATTTATTTTGAATTGGCTGAATTGCAAGTCAACCAGTTTCTTTCCTTCTGTTGCTAGTATTAGCTTCTGTGGGTGGATAGCATCATCTGCAGTAGGATTGCTTGCAGTCCAGGAAGTCATGGGGCCTGAATGTGTGATTTGGAAAGAGGTTCACTGAGTCTGGGAGGTGAGAAAACTGATAAGACTTAACCTTAAATCTCCTCCTTCTGGCAGTGTTTGGGCATTGAAAGTGGATTTTCCACTCTCACAGTTAATAGGCAACACTATCCAGCCTCAGTTCTATGCATACTTTCTTATTGTTATTAATATTTGCCTGATTTATTTTTTCCTATCCCCACAAAAAATACCTTTTTTGTATTGCTGGCAGGAGTGTTTTCTACGTTGTGTGCTGTCCCCAGAAAGGAAGGTTACCTTGGGCTGTATAAAGGAAACGGGGCAATGATGATTAGAATCTTTCCATATGGCGCAATTCAGTTTATGGCATTTGACCAATATAAAAAGGTAGTCATATTTATTTTGTTTTCTTTTACTTTTTATTTTTTTTCCCCCTGCCTACAATGAATACAGATTGTTTAAGTGGTCAAAACTAACACTGACACTTTTAAGATATTAATTAGCTGCATGTCTTTTCTAAGGTTGCTTATTAAGTTTATCTGAATCCACTTGTTAAAAATGTCAGGACACTAGTGAAACTTTTTATAGTGCTGCTTAAGGAGAGAAAAAATCTACATTGATTCTTGTACCTTTGTATTGTGAGAATACTTTTTTTTTTTAATTACAAAAAAAATTAATCTCAAGTCTTCTGCTGTTTATATTGCTATAAAGTAGCCCTTTGTGATTAATGTAGCAAGAAAATGTGAAATGGAACCTATTGTGTTGGGGTTCTTAATACTTCATGGGTAGAATAACTTAAATTTGAAGATCTGTCTGGATATGACTGTTATATTTGACCTGAAAAATGACTATGTCTGGCTCTAGATAGAAATGACCTGGAAGAGAAAATGCTAATTTCTGGGTTGTACGAAATTGATGGATTCCTTTCTGCTCTTGTGCATTTGATACCTTAATACATAATAAATCCATGTGACTTCTTCTGGAGGTCAGGTGTTAACATGAACATGTTTTAAACATTTATTATAGATGTGAAGAATACCATTTTACTGTTAGTGATGAGGAATTTTGTGTTTGGAAGGTCAGATTGAATACCCCGTGAAGTAAATTGCATGATCTTTACTGAAGACAGTGAGACTGAAATTGTGGTTCCCTTCCTTAAAGAGCAAATTTCAGAAGGCTGATACAAAGACGTAATTGTTACAAGCTTTACAGTTTCTTTTTTGTGGTGTAATCATAAATGCTGTTGATTTGTGCTTATTTTATGTTGTGTTGAATGAAAGACTGCATGCCATGCTTTATAATGAAATGATTTACAAATCTGCAAATTTTGAGAAATGATCAGAGCAGTTAATTAATTGACAACAGCATTCAGGACATTTTGCAGAAATGTGTAGAATGGGAAAAAATATAAAGGAAGATATGAAATTATTTTCTTGATAGCAGGAACTGCTTCTTAAATAGTTTGTTATTTGATAAAAGCGCAGGGGTTTTTTTCTTTTTAATCCAGTTAAAGTCTTAAAAACAGCCTTATAGGAGTATGTTTCATATACTGTGCATAGAAGAAAAATTTACTTGTCTCAAGTGTCTCACTTTTCAGCTTTTCTCAGCGTCCTTTTCATTCTCTCATGCAAGGATAGTATTCAGTTTGCCTTGTATAACATGTTAAAGATAACTAATCCATCTAGTTTTTGAAGTAAAAAGTACAAATACTTTCGACTAATCATTCTGCCTTGTTAGTAGAATTTTGGCACTTTCATGTTTTAATAAGAACTTGGTGACAGCAGCAGTGCTCAGAAAATTCCTTTAATTAAGTGATTTGGTTTGAATTCATAGTGTTGTAACCTTTTTAGAAACAGCTGCAGAGGTTGCATTAATGTGCTAATAAACTGTGATGTACCTCCTTGTATTTTCTGATTTACAATTATTGTAAATGTGCTGTATTTTGTAGGTAATAAAGAAGCAACTTGGGATATCAGGGCATGTGCATCGATTAATGGCTGGATCCATGGCAGGTATAGTTCTGTTCTTGGATTTCAGAGATCCCTTTTGCTGGAAAGTTGATGTTTGTTTAGAGGATGATTTGTTGTGTTCCCAGGTCAAAGTGTTGCAGATTCGTATTACGCAAAAGTACTAATAAATGGTTAATGGAACAAATAGTTGCCTAATTGAAAATTGTTTGTCTAAGTATTCTTTAAAATACATTTATTCAAGCATTGAGTTCTGTGCTGTGTTGTAAAGCACAGTTTTTACCGGGTTCATTGTGGCTTTAAAAAAAAGAAAAATCCAGCCTCATCAAGATCGAGTATAAAGATGCAGGTTTTACTATAATTGGCTCATCAGCCTGACTGCCATTTCTACTGTGTTGAATATAAGTCTATAGAATTAGACAGAATTGTAAGAATCTACCCTTAAATGGTGGATTTTTTGGATTTGCCAGGAATGTCTGTACTTTTCAACATGCAATGGAGGAGTGTCATGATATTTTTTACATCATACATGTGAATGTTAAAAAGCATAATTTATCAATTAGTGCAATATCAGTAGAAAAATCCCATTTTAAACTGCCAGTGTATAGTATGATTATATATTTCTGTTTTCCTTTTGCTAGTCATTCAGCCGTAAGTGGCTAAGAAAAAAGAGAGAAAGCTAAGTAATAGAAGAATGTTTTTTTAGTTGAGGTGGTTCTTTGTGTGCTTTTAGTTTGTAGTTTTTAGGCTTAATACTGTTTTATAAGCAGTTATGACATGAATATTAATATTTAGCTTCTTTTTGGAATAAAAATAATGGGGTTTGTTAACACTAGCTTTAGTTAAACTAGGAAGATCTTACGAAAGTATTTTGGTTTTGTGTGCCATTGGAAGAAAACGAAAGAGAACGAAGTGAAACAATTCAGAGATCCAAAACCTCAGCAAAACACATCTGGCAAGATATGTTCCAGAACTTGGCTGGCTTTGTATCTGAAAGAAGTGGAAAAAATACCTAGGTGTTCGTTTGTTTTTTTTTTGTTTGGGGTTTATTTGTTTGTTTGTTTTTTTTTCTTTTTTTTCTTCTTTAAAAATTCCATTATTTCCCCCCAGCTTTAACTGTAGTAAAGAACACACCCTTCTCTCCTCTTCTGCCTTCCCCAAAGAAAAAGCTTATTAGCTATTTCAAGAGCCTTGTGAGAGACCAGGAACCTGACTTGAAGCATTGTGAAAACATTGACTAATTAAGCCTAACTCTGGAAGTGTTGGACATGCTGGAATTCATTCCGTAGATAAATTAATAGCATCTGGCATTGTTTGAGGCATCTTACTGGTTAAATCTGGCTTGTGTGCTTAAGTAATAGAATTAAAATTAGTATACAGTACTACCTGGAAACTGTGATCAAATAAAATATTTCATGTAGTGCATTTAAGTACAATATACTCAATAGTCTGGTATGGAGAACCCCAAAGCTGCATCGATGAGCTAAACTTGGGCATGTGGTGAGATCAATGCAGCAGTCAGGTAGAGTAATACTATCACATGTGAGTGTCCTACTATTTATATTAAGTATGCTGAGAAAATATGAGAAAGGAGGCACTAAGAATAGTGTAGAGTTTGAAATCTGGTACAGAAGTTATCTATGTTTGCAAACAAAATAAGAAAAGACTTTTAAAACCAACTGTTAATGTTTCTTGCTTTAAGTCCTGTGGCTTAGTTTCTTGCTAGCTCCAATAAGGGATATTACTCCGTTTGTTCCAAGTTGAACTGGCTGAAGGAGATGGCACACTGCATGCACCTCAGTGTTGGTGGAGAAGGGTCTTCACAGTTTCCTGGAGCCCAGTATTACGCAGTTGAAAATGGATAACCCTTGTTTCTCTTTCCTTTCTGCCCTCTTTACACCAAGTACCCACACAGCTGTCTGCTTTCACTTCTGTCTACACTACTGATACTTAAGTGATGCTTATGTCAGTGTTTCCAGCATTACTAGGAGTCAACAGAATTAGTTTCAAAGTGGTGGGAAACTTCCAAGTATCTTCTGTAACTGATAAACAGGATCAAAAGTATATCCACAGGGAAAACAAGGCAATGAGTATGGGGGCAGTGGAGTAAGAGAAAATAAAAACCTATTGTAATGCGTATATTTAAGGAGGCCAAATTAAAGTTACTGTGGAAACTTTAACTCTGAGTTTCCTGAGTCTTTTGTGATTCAAATTTCAGTTGTAACACCTCATTAACAGATAGATAATGTATAACTTCTAAGGAAAGACAGCTGGAGAGAAGGTAGAGAAATCATAGAGGTCAGTGGGGTTTAGGAAACAAAATCACAGAGTGGTTTTGCAAATCTTAGTATTTTTGTATTTTCTAACTGAAAAGTCTGAACTAAAGCACAGAAATGTGTATTTCCTACCCTGCACTTGATGAACTTGAAAATCAGAAAAGCTAAAAAATACCAGGTGTTATATAGAATCAACTCAAATTCCATTAAACTTTTACAGAAAACATGTTTTTAATTTTTAGTAAATGCAATTAGAAAATGGTATGGGTCTGGGAGGATACTGTCTCCATTTTAAATAGTATGTAATTAACAGTTATGCATTTGAGTCACCATTTAAAAAAAATCTGTGCTGTTTATTTCTTCAGGTGTCATTAAGAGTCAGAATTACGAATTGTAAAACTAGAAATACTAGGACTTGTAAATTAGGCAGTTCTTCAACCTGTGTCTTGGTGGGGAGGAGAATCAGAAAAAGATAAAACCACTTGGGTTGAGAACAGTTTAATAATTGAAATAAAGTAAACTGTAATAATAAGAAATGAAAGTAAAGAAAGGAATAAACGCCCCTAAACAACCACACAGTATGCTTGCTCACACCAGCCACTAACTGATACTCAGTTGGTCCCTGAGTAGTCATCAGTGATAAGGTGCCTCCTGCCCAACTCCCCCCTGTTTATTTACTGAGCATGATGTGCTGTGGTATGGAATACTTCTGGCTAGCTTGAGTGAGGTGTCCTGTCTCTCCTCCCTCCTGGCTTCTTGCTCCTCACTGGCAGGGCATGAGAGACTGAGAAGTCCTTGATTTAGAGTAAGCACTACTTAAGCAACTAAAACATCTATGTGTTATCAGCATCGTGCTCACACTAAAGCCAAAACACAGCACTGCACCAGCTACTAGGAAGAAAATTAACTGTATTCCAGCTCAAACTGGAACAGCCTGTCTAATGAATACTTTGTCATCAGCTGTTTCTCTGAATGTATGGTTCCTGAAGCTTTGTTTGGTTCATGAGGTGCCTCCTTGGTAAATTAGTCTTTATACTAGTTAAGGAGCTACTTATATTCTGCAGTTCAAGGATCTGACTTGTGCTTATTGGTTTTTGAACTATATACCTCTGAATGGTTTGAATTGGAAGGGACTAAGGAAGATTATCTTGTTCCAATTCCCCAGCCATGGGCAGGGACACCTTCCACTAGACCAGGTTGCTCAAAGCCCCATCCAGCCTGGCCTTGAACACTTCCAGAGATGGGGCAACCTGTTGCAGTGCCTCACTACCCTCTCAGTAAATAACTTCTTTTTATCTAATATAAATCTACCCTTTTTCAGCTTAAAGCTGTCCCCCCTTGTTCTGTTGCTACATGCCTTTGGAAAAAGTTCCTCCAGCTTTTTTGTAGGCCCCATTTAGGTATCTGAAGACTGCTCTAAGGTTTCCCTAGTCTTCTCCAGGTTGAACAAGCCCAGCTCTTTCAGCCTGTCATCACAGGAGAGGTACTCAAGCCCTCTCATCACCTTTGTAGCCTCCTCTGGACTCTCTTGAGCAGGTCTGTGTCCATATGTTGGGGTCCCAGAGCTGAACACAGTACTACAAGGTGCAGTCTCATGAGCTTGGATTAGAGGGGGAAAATCACCTCCCTTGCTTAAGGGGTAATGGGTTCAAACTTAAATAAAGGAAGTTTAGGTTAGATATAAGGAAGAAGTTCTTTACTGTGAGGGTGATGAGCTACTGGAACAGGTTGCCCAAAGAAGTTGTGAATGCTCCATTCCTGACAGTTTTCAAGGCCGGGTTGGACGGGGCTTGGAGTTGGAATTATGTGATCTTAAGGTCCTTTCCAACTGTAACTATTCTATGATTCTATGACCCCGCTGGTCATGCTTCTTCTAATGCAGCCAGGATGCGGTTTGTTTCTGGGCTGTGAGCACACATTGCTGGGTCCTGTTGAGCTTCTCATTAACCAGCACTTCCAAGTCCTCCTCCGTAGGGCTGTTCTCAGTCCACTCTCTGCCCAGTCTGTCATTGTGCTTGGGATTGTTGCAACTGAGGTGTAGGACCTTGTACTTGGCTGTGTTAAACTTCATGAGGTTCACATGGGCCCACCTCTTAAGCATGTCAATCCCCCTTTGGATGGCTTACCTTCCCTCCAGAAGGTCAACCACATCACAGTTTGGTGTTATCAGCAAACTTGCTGAGGGTTTAGAAAGAATTTAGTTTTAGAAAGAATTTCAATTTAGAAAGAATTATGTTGTGTGGGATAGTGTCAAATGCTTTGCACAGGTCCGGGTAGATGATGTCAATTGCTCTTCTTTTATCTACCAATGCTGTCAACCTGTTGTAGAAGGCCACTATATCTGTCAGGCATGATTTGCCCTTAGTGAAGCCATGTTGGCTGTCACCAATCACCTTATTTTCCTTGTGCTGTAGCATACTTCCCAGGAGAATCTGCTCTGTGATCTTGCTGGGAGGAGATGAGACTAGCCTGTACTACTTAATATGATCTACATAGTCAATGATAAAGTACAAAGAGCAGAATACAGAAATCGTAAAAACTTGCCTGTTGGATATGTTTGCAGGACCTGATCTCTGTAAATACAGGCTTAAAAGAAAATACCTTTTTTTTTTTCCTTGCCTCCAGACAATTTATTTCCAAAGGAAGTAAGTTACTAAGATTGGAAGAATAGTAGGGAAATAGGGAGATAAATCCCTATACAGATAATCTCATAATTATCTCCCAAAGCCTAGGAAGCAAATTGAGGACACTAATTCCTAATGTGCTTCATTGATGCTAAGTCTCAGTAAAGATCTGTGTAACCCAGTAACCTATTATAGTTATTCAGATCAGACACTGGGAATTGCAGTATGTATCTCTTAAGTGTTGAGATACTTCCAATTCTGTCCTGTTTAACTGACCATGGGAGAAATTTTTATCTCAGCTCTCATTATCTGAGATAGGCTTTGCTTTCTCAAAACAGGGAATCAGTCTTAAGATGCTGTGGTTTGATTTCTGACAGCTCATAAATAGGGAATAGAGATGAGTAATTTTGTTGATTTCACCAGAATAGCTTTGTGTCCCCAAACTGATTACCATTCTTCCCAGAAAGGATAGTGTCTCTTCTGAGTCCTAAAGGAAACCTTGATCCCTTGTATATATATTTTGCTTACATGAACAGTAAGCAGTAACATGCCTCTTGCGGTTGCTTCAAGAAAGCATATTTTGTGGCTGATATTAAAAATCCCATTTTTTCCTAGAATTCTTGGCTAGCGGATTTTAAGAGAAAGGGAAAAAAAAAAAAAAAAAGGAGTTACTTTCTGTGAAGAGTTTGTTTGCTGGTGGAGTTGTGTTTGGGTTTCAATGTTTTTATTTTTTTTATCCCCTCCCTGTTACAGTTTTCTTTTGACCTTGTGGAAAGGAGGAGAAACTACCTGCAAAAAGAAGTATTATTCAGACACTATTAAAACTTAAAAAGGAGGTGGTAATTTCTTGCCAGCATAAAAAGTGTGCTTATCTTCTGTAGGACTAATTTCTAAAGCTAATGTTTAACTAATTCAGAGTCTGCCAGGAAATACTGTGGTTTTTGCTTTCTTTTTCTCTTTTTCCTAGTTTTTTTTTTTTTTTTTTGTTTATTTTGGGTTTGGGTGGGTTTTTTTTTTTTTTTTTTTTTTTTCCCAAGTGCTGGTGATATGACATCAGACCTCTGTTTT
>JAOEHX010071655.1:0-23124 GCA_025448015.1 Bolborhynchus lineola | reverse complement strand
AGGATGCACTCAATCCCACTGTCCATGTCACCAACAAAGATGTTGAAAAATGCCGGTCCCAACATCAATCCCTGGGGGACGCCACCCATTACTGGTCTCCAGCTGGACCTTGAGCCATTAACCACAACTCTCTGTGTGCTGCCATCCAGCCAGTTCTTTATCCACAGAGTGGTCCACTTATCAAATTGATGTCTCACCAACCTAGAGACAAGGATGTCATGTGAGAAAGTGTTGAATGCTTTGCACAAATCCAGGTAGATGGATTTGTGCTCTACCCCTGTCCATCAGTTCCATAGCTCCATCACAGAAGGCCAACAAGTTGGTGAGGCAGGATTCCCCCTTAGTGAAGCCATACTGGCTGTCACCAGCCACTTTGTTGCTTTTCATGTGCTTTAGCATGCCTTCCAAGAGAACCTGCTCCAAGATTTTGCCAGGCACAGAGGTGAGGCTGACTGCTCTGTAGTTCCCCAACTCATCCATTTTCCCCTTCTTGAAAGTGGGGGTTATATTTCCCTTTTTGCCACTTCAAAATGCTTCCTAATTTAAAATTTTATTTTATAGCATTTCTACCATCGAAAAGTCCTCAGAAATTATCTTATAAATCAGATACACTCTTTTTTAGTCTAAATGCAGATATAGATATACGTGCTAATTTGCAAGATCTCTTTTCCTGAACACACTCAGGTTCAGTAGTGAAACATTTGCATATTCTCTTGAGTCAGGTTGAAGTTCAGCAGTACCATACTCTGATCAAAGAGTCAATGGTAGAATAACATCACCTTGATCTTTGAAAAACCTGCCAGTCCTGAGATTTCTTGAGCTTACACTGGTTAAAGCTACCTCAACAGGCAGTAACTGAACAAAAAAACACTAAAAGTGTGACAGGTTTTTGCCCTTCTTTCATTTTTGGGTTAATACCCAAAGCCCTGGTCAGGGGGTATGAACCATGATGGATGTTACCAAAACATGAGTTTTCCCATGCAGGAGGAATCTGAAGCTATACTTGTGGAAAGCTTTAGTGCATACAAAGTGAGGGTCTGAATTCAGATCTGCCTTTCAGATCATACATGAATGGGAATGCCACTTCCCAGAAGTGCAAAGTACATCATTGACTTCTGAAGGGATCTGAAAATCAATGTGTGCTGTTTTTAAAGTAGAAGATAATCTCAGTTTCAGGCTTCTCTCTGTACCCTTCTTTCTGATCTTTTAAATATATGCTTTAGTAAAAAATATAACAATAGTAATAATAATATTATTTTCATAATATTATTAATATTAATCATAATAATGCTCTCAGTATCTAATAGCTCATGCTGGAAATTGTCCACAGTTCTCAGATTAACTGTGCTTTTCTACTAAGTGAGACGTCTGGCATCTTCCTGAATTTGTGGTGTGCTGTCGATGTTTTAATAAAGGTATCCAGCAAACACCACTTTCCGTATACATTTGTACTAAGCCTTAAACTGGGATTCTGTGTGTTAAGGTCAATGGAAATTATTCATTTGTTTCCACATTTAAACAAAATGTTTTCTCATCACCCTAGGCTAGGAAAGAGCAATTCCACTTAACAAATAAACAGAATGTTCTTGCTGGAAAGCTACACTTTCTATCCAAAAGCGAAAACACCGGGGCTATCTTGCTAGGACTGTTCAACC
Source organism: Bolborhynchus lineola (assembly GCA_025448015.1). Taxonomy (NCBI): domain Eukaryota; kingdom Metazoa; phylum Chordata; class Aves; order Psittaciformes; family Psittacidae; genus Bolborhynchus; species Bolborhynchus lineola. The sequence continues at coordinate 21,469 of JAOEHX010071655.1, read as the reverse complement.
CCTGTGTAATTTGAATGTAAAGAGAGAAGGTCTTTAGAAAATTCCTCACCCTTGGTGAAATCTACTGCATTCAAAAGGAGGTGGGGGAAGCACTCTCTTCTGAAGTGTCTTTATGGTCTCCAGGGAGAATATTCTTTACAAGAGAGGAAGATTTAACAGGATTCAGAAAGGAGAGCAAGTGCCCTTAGAAGAAGAGAAAACACTTACCCATCTTTCAGTTTGGCTGTAAGAGACTCCTGACAGCCCCACAGCTGTTTCCCCAAACACCTCCTTAATGAAAAGCCTCTGTTTATGTGTAAAATAAATTCAAGAATTTTTGTCATCACAGAAAACAAGCATCAGCAGATCCTTTTGTCAACCTGTAGCATTTCATATACTGGGCTGAGCCCCCAGGTGGGGATCAGCTGCTCTCTTCATCACTGGCAGTGCTGCATAGCTGTGAACATTGCCCAGGGAGTATCCCACCTATGCAAGGGCATCCCCTCTGTGGCACACAGATGCCCAGCAACACCTGTGGTACCCACCAGGACTTCAGCTTCACTAAATATAATAAGAAAGAAATGTGGTTATGACAAAATAGCCTGCCAACATCCATCTGAATGAGAGAAGTAACTAGAACCCAAAGAGTGACATCTGAGGGCATCCCCCTGTTTGGTAACTCCATCACCCTCCCCTTGACCATGCCATCACCAGGCTTTTTATGGACAGGGTGCAGAAGCCTTTCTTTCTTATTCAGAGGCAAGTTTAGCAGTTTTCAAAGAAATTGTGTGTATGAATCCCATTAAGTTTATTTTGTACCTTTCATATATCACCACTTATTTAGTACCTTAAATGAAAACTTCTACAATAGGCTGGATTTTAACTGAAACTAAAAAGTTGTGTGTCTCTCTGCCAGCCCTCAAGAGGTGCCCAGAATCTTGATTTCCTTTAGCTGTACGTTTCAATCTTTTCAACTAACTCATAGGCTACCAGGGTCAAGAGCTTGGAAAAAGAATGCAAAAAGTTGTGCTCAGTGTATTTTCTCTCATCAGAGTTTCCATGGCACAATATGTAACAAGCATTTGGTAGGATTAATGTGCTAGTGATAAAGCAATAGCCCAAAGACACAATGATAACTGTAGCTGTGCCATAGAAAATCATACTCTATAAAAAAAATTTCTACTACCAGAGACCTACTTTTGAGAGCTGTATAACAATTGGAATAGTGGATGCACAAGCAATTCTTCTATCTTTGTGTTTCGTAAACTGAGTTTTATCCTGCCAAATCTATGCCCAAAATACAGGGTAAAAAAAAACCCCAAATAATACAAAATGAAAATAACAAACAACCAACCAAAACATACTCACCAAAACAAACAGACAAACAAATGAACAAAAAATAAACAAAATGCAAACCACAAAGAAAAAAAAAAACACACAAAAAACCCCCAAACAACAACAATAAAGAAAAAAAACACAAAAACCAAAACCACTTCCCACATCCAGGTTCTTCCCATCCTTTTCATATATGTTCCAGTTTGAATTGAGCTATCTTATTTTATATTCTTCACCCAGATCTGATGGTTTTTAATGTTTTACTGGTTAGGGATGGGAGAGAGAACAATAATTCCAAAACAAACCTTCAAAATCATATCATCTCTAAACAATTATTCCTAATATACTTTGAATAGCTGCTTGGTAGAATCTAGTGCATCCCCTTTTGGGAGATAAGCTTTTCTGTTGCCAGACTTGAGTCCTTGGGAGACATTGTTCAAATGCAGAAGTTTCATATTTCATGATGGAAATTGTGAAATATTAGCAGATGTACTGTTATGTTGGCCCTTGGAGCAAGAGTCTGTAATTACAGGCAGGAACAAGGGTGGCAGAAAATTCTACACCTTGACTCTATTTCATATTAGTACCTGGTATTAGCCATGAATTAATATTTCAATGCTTGAGAAGAAAATGTGTCCCTTATAAAAGGTTTGAGATGCTGAGGTAAGTGTTGGTACGTTAGCTGTGAGATGAATAAACACACAAACCATTACCTTTAATTTCCATACAGAAAGAAAATGAATTACAAATGCAAGACTAAATAGCACATAAAAAATCCTTTAGCCCTTTACTATCAGAAAAAAAAGAGAGGAAAACAACAGGCTGATGAATTCACAGATTTGGAGTCAAATTTTCTGCTAGTTTAACTCACATACAATTCTGTGAAGTTCTGTCATTTAAAAATTTCACATTGATACAAAAGTTTTGCTCAACAGACAGAATTTATTCCTATTTCACTCACCTGCAAGCACATAACTGCAGTTAGAGTAGGATCAAGTCCAAGCATAAGTGGAGGGAAACAAAATTTTGCTATACTCTATAATCTATCTACAGGAAGATATTTCAGCGAGTAGTTATCCTGACATCAGCAAATAGGTGATGAGGGATTGTGGGAGTTTTATGGAAAACGTTCTTCATCAAGTTTTCATCAGTCTGAAGAGGAAAGGGTATGTCTTGCTGTGGTTTTGCCTTCACCTCCAGCCAACAGAATGTTAGTGTTTTAGAACGGTCTCCTGTAAAACACTGTGGAGCACATAGGGGAAAACAACAGGTGAATTATATTTGTAATAGGGGTCCTTTTTCTTCCTTGCTTTCATTTTATTTTGAAAATTAAAAACAGAGGCTTCATCAATACTTGTGGACAGCTAAAATTCCTCATATTCCCACTTGACAAAGAATTTAGTCATTCTGACCCTCCAGTTTTGCAACCACTGCTGTCGTCAGCTGGCTGATTAGCTATTTGGTTTTCTTTTAATACGCATTTCATTCTAAAAGTACCATCACAGGGTGCAGTTTCAAAGATTTGTGTTCCTTTAAAAACATTTTTTGCATTTTCATCTTTTCTGTTCTTTCATTAATTTTTTTAAAATATGCTTTGCCTATATTTCATGTGCCTAAGCTGCTTCTGCTACCCGTAGATGAGATGACAAGAAATTAATGTAATAACCTAGCTGAGAACATACCATTGCTATATACAATGGGTTTACATTTTTCTGTATTACTGTAATGTTTTATCTGCATTTCCAGTTATTACATCACACTAGCAGATGTTTTAGTAGGCGGTCTGTGGTGATTCTCTACTCTTTAGTCCAAGTGATCTTCGTGTATCCAGCACTGTCTGTGATCATTTGAATGTGCTCTAACTTGCATTTATCAACCTTGAAATTCAGCTGTTTCTCTTCTGATTACCCGCATATTTGTAAGGTCTCTGAGTCATTCCCCTGTAATACAAACAGACATTAATGTCTACAGCATCTCTCAATTCAATCTCCTCACCACCGTTTCAGGTCAATTGTTTCAAACAGGTTTCTAAGAAAAGAAAAAGGCCTGAAATTTATGTGCACTATTACTTTTTGTTCTCCTCTCCACTAGTTACTTTTTCTTTCACTTTTATCTTCCTTTCACCTTTGCCTATATAGGCTTAAAAAAGTTTTCCCAAATGTTTTACTTCTCTCTTCAGAAGATTCATGGAAGGGATGACTCAAGATCACTGAAGAGATAACACTTGTCTATGCTTTAAATAAATTCAGCATTTTTTACTAATTTAAAAATGTTTTCCCTTTCAGTTTATATGTCTGTAGTATTTCTGATGTTGTGGTGGTGTTATGATCCTTGAAGTTGCTGAGTACGTTGAATCTGATTTTAAAAAATAATAATAATCACATGCTTAAATTTACATTTAAATAATGTCCAGTTACATTCCAATTCTAACTCGCTTGTAATTGGAAAAATGACGGAAGACTTAGAGCAAAACCTTTCCTCTTGTTTGGGTTGTAAACTGCACTATTTAATTGTGATAAAATAGGTTATATAGTATGTTTTAGGACAGGACGAACAAAAGTCGTGTTATCTATTTTTTTATTGTTGCCATTGCAACAAAACATTTTAGAAAAATCAGTTTTGAGAGATGTAAAGGTTGAAAATATTGTTCACCTACCTTGCTTAAATTCCATGTAATGACGGTACTTGCACAATCATTAATTTTTGGGAAGCTTAGGGGCTTTACTAAAAGAACAGGCAAACAGTTGCCTCCAGCAGGCCAGGCACTTATTCCTAGACTCTGAACAACCTAGGCTTTATCTCTTTAAGTGCACACACCAGACCACATGGCACTCAATTCATCTACAGCCCCACTGCATTGCTTGTTCAAATGCCATTATATTTGATTCCAAATGAAAATAGGGTTTGATTTACAATCGTAATAATGATCATTTTTACAGCATTTTTCAAGTAAGGATGGCAGATCACAGGATCTCAGAAATTCAGAATTATTTATATAGGGATTGCTTTACCAGTATGTAAGCCCACCAAAATGAAAGGTGATAGCCTTCAAACAACAGCTGGACAAATATTATCCAACATATACATTATCTTAATTCATTTTTACCTTTTTTCTCAGCTAATATATTAGAGTAATTTTTCTTTTTGTAGTAATCAACCAGCTGCATAGCTCTCCAAATACTGCTCATGGAATAAATCGCTTGATGGATAATGACAATTTTCATAGAAACATTTATTTGGCAAATATTTTTTTCTGATCATTGAGGAGTTTAGCTTTAAAAATCATGCAATAACATTGCATAGTCATTCTAGACAAACATAAAAAAAAATTTTAACTAAAATTATAGGAAGAATTTGACACAGCAGGAAGTAGTTAGCCAAATAGAAATATGGCTACAATGGTGAGATTAACACTTTTAACTGGTGAAAAGTTGTCCACCTTCTTTAATTGTTAGATATGCTCTAAGATCTTGCCTTATATCTCATCAAAAGAGTCTTTAACCAGGTCTATCTGTACTTCTAAAGAAATTCTCTCTTTTGAAAAGGCTCAGCTTACACAAGGTTTCAGCTGAACAAATCCCATTAACAGCAATGACAGTCACTCTGCTAAATCCCCCGTACCCCAAACAGAAACAACTGTGCAAGTAATGTGCAAATTTGTACTCTGCAAATGTATAGACATGAGATGAGATAGAAGGGAAAGAGCTTCTTCTGCCACAGATGTGTGATCATCCTAAAGTATCACATGCCCTCCTAAAGCGAAAGGAAGGAAGAGAGGGAAAGAAAAGGAAGGAAAGGAAGGGAGGGAGGGAAAGGATGGATAAAAGAGGAAGGAGGGAAGGGCAAGAAGAAAGCAATGAAGGAAGATGGATGAACAGGAAAAGTAAAATTATAACGAAAGTCACCACCAATACCTTGTACCAAATACACCTGCATTTTGTGTTCCAAAGGAATTCTCTGAGGCTGACTTGCCTCATCTTTTTTCTTTGAAGTTCTTTCTGGAATTGGCTCTTATCTAAGCAGTTCACACATCCCTATTGAAATACTCAAAAATGGAGCAAGGTGTGAAGAGGAACAGAAGATTAAGCAAGGCTGCAGAAAATACCCATTTATTCGTCTTTCAAAGGCAGTAGAAAGGGAGTCAAGCACATCTTTATTCTTCTGTGAGAGGATGCTATTGTTCATCTTGTTCTAATTATGAAATTTGAACTTAAAAGGAAGAAAGAGAACACCTCTCTGACAGTGCACGGTACATATTTTCCAGAAATAATGCTTATAGAGATATATGTCAACCCTATGTATCCAAGAATGACCCAACAGTCACAAAGCAACACACAGAAGCATTTGATACAATCTACAAAGCTGCACTTCTTGATCTATTTTTGTTCCAGACAGATTAGAGAACTGCATGGCAGAAGAAGAAAACACAGCTAATCTTTCGTGACTGCTAGACAGTGCTACAGAAATGTAATTGCAGAACCAGAAACTCCGTGAAAAGAATGTCATGCCATTTACCACAATCCAAAATTAATCCAATTATTCCTTAATCACACTAAAGGGCATGTTTCCCAAGCACAAATAAAAAGAAAACTGGAAGAATCAGGTCTCTACTAAAAATCCATGCAATTTGTAGAGTGAATTTTTCCTTAAAAAATAAAGATATGTTAACAAAACACTGAAATTTTTCCACTCCTATGAACCATGGGTCTACCAACATTGTCATCTCCTCCTTCCGTCTCTATCCAAAAAAACCAAACTTTTGGAAAATGCAGTCATTCTTATTAGCCTGAAGTCTAAAGGATTAGAAAAGGAAGGCCAGTATTGTCTGATCATCATAAGTCTGAGCTCATTGCTTTCTAAAGGGCTCTTCTAAAACTCCTTGATTCAGATATAAGTGGCACTTTCATTGCTAGGTAAAGTGCTTCAAATAAGAAGAGATACAAAGGGGCTGAGGATGTTAGCTCACAATAACGTGCTTCTCCCTTCTTCTGTCTAGTAATTGAGTGTGACATTGACAGTTTCACGAGTCTTTATTGTAGACATTTGGATTGGAAACAATGACTTATGTAGTTTTTAAAAACCATGAAGTAAAGTTTTTATTAGCTATTGCACACCCAAAGTTATCCAGGACAATGTGATTATCAGCTCGGGCATTTCCTACGTTTCCACAGACTAGATAGGTGGTTTTAATTCTGTTCTCTTCCTCTTCCCACTCCCACCCTCAAAACAGGCTGGACTAAGGACTGTTAGCACCACCTGGGCTACATCATGAGGGTATAGTTGTTATTATTTGCAATTGAATACAAATCGGGTTCTTTTTCTTTTCCACAGTTCCTAGCAGACTCTTACATGCAGTCACATGCTATTGTCAATATCTCAACACCAGTCACATGCTGTTGTCCAGGGGTTACATCTGTCTTGCTTCTGCACTGGGCTGAAACATTATTTATTTGCTCCTTCATTCAGAGCTGTTATGCCATGCACATGAACAGTGAGATTCACAGAGCTGAATACTGCTCCATAATGGGCATGCACATTGTGATTGTGAGCATTGCACCTTCTTTTTCTCAACAATCCAGTTCACATCAGGGAATTATACAACCCCGGCTTCTGGTTTCATGTAGGCAAAATATCTACAGAGGAAAAGTCTTCTCCAGCAACTCTTCACCTGAAGGTGAGTAATATTCATGAACTTCCATTGACCATATTTTCAAGAGAGGAATTGTGGCTAATAACACCTCAATACTTTTCTGTCTCTGAGTCTGAATATCCTCCTCCAGAAAACCTGAATTTCAAGCCTATTCCAGCTGCCTTAGTTTGGAGTCAATTTGTCTTCTACAGGGTACATGTGACCCACATACTCTTCTTCCATAATCACCTTCTGCAACCCCACTGAATCAGGACTTTGCCTATCAACTGCCTGGAGAACACGTTCGTACTCCCACAGAGTAAGTTGAGATAATTTGTTTTTCAAAAATGAGAGGACCTATTATACACGCTTTAGACAAAATGTGTCAGGTAGAGTTGGAGTTGCTTTGCAGTAGGAACAATTTACATTTTATTGTTAAAATAAAGAAAGCAATGGCATTGCAAAACTGAGAAAGAAGATCTAAATTCACTCAGTAGAGTACAAATGTAGATTTTATCTACCTGTAGGTAGACAATGGTACAACATAACTAACTCCCTTCTATGGTATGTGAGTGAAAGATCTTGCATTTTAATTTATGCACAGCTCTTCTCACCTGTGATTGTGCAGGACTGTAGCCCCCTTCATAGCAGCCAACCTTAGTTTTCCAGGTGACTGCCCTGCACAGGACATGTCTCTACAATGTCTGGGCTCATTCAGAAAGACCTTCAGAACACAGAACTAACACAAAAAGCACCTAAGCCAAATTCCAGAGCATTTGGCCTATCTCAGGTCACCAGCTCCTATTGAAAAGAACCTTTCTAGCCAGCTAAACCTTTCCATTCTCAAATATGTGAATAGCCACACATTCTAACAGCAAGGATGTCCCAAAATGTAATAAATATAGCAATATAACAGCCCCCGGCCCACACAGCACCTGGACCAGACGGCATCTATATACATTTTTAAACAATAGAATATAATACCGTATTTACACATCTACTTGGAGAAGCGTATGTAGAGATAAAAGACAATAACAATACCCAATGATAATCCTGAGGAAATCAGCATTGAAAATAACTTGCTTTCTAGAGGCTAGCAAGAGCCCTCAACAGTGATAGCAAAATATATGACTGACAAAAAATTTCTACCTCTTTGTCTGAAATTATTCTCATTGACTTGCTAAGTACTGCTTACCAGTGTGCCACCAACATCAATATTAAGAAGTTGTTTAATATTCTACATTATTTATAATGCAAAAAAATATTAATACCTTCTCAGTCTTGAATCCACTAACTCTACAGAGCCTCCTCAAAGTATTTCCATTACCCTTCAGAAGTGATAACACTTTGTTTTAGAGGCTGAACACAAGTCTTTTGCCACTATTTCAAAACTGCAGCCTCTATCTTGTTACCTCCCCAGCTGTGATTTACCAGATTTATTCCCCAGCTCTGTCCTGATGACATTGCCTATGGAGCCACCCACACAGATCCTGGTACAACCATTGGACCATCCTCCTGTGAGCCAGTCCAAAGTGAACTTCTTCTGACACTTCTGTCCTTTTCTCCAGAAGAACCAATTGACAAGCATCTGCCTTGCACCAATGGTGTGCAGCTGTCTCTTGAGTATGCAACAAGGAAGTAAACAAAGTGAGGGAACTAAGAAAGAGACCTATACAATTTTCTTGCCTTCCTAAAGACAGTAGGAGAAAAGCACCTTTTATTCCACTATGACAGCCCAGTCAAACCAGCCATACATAGTATTTTTTTCCCTAATATATGTCAATATCCAACTGAACTCATAAATCTGTCTTGTTCAATTAAGATTTCTGACACACCAGACTTAGCTGCTGGTTCAAAATATCTCACAAGGATATCAAATCTTATAGATTTCAAATTGAAAAGAATTTACAGCATCTCCTCCACAAGCTGTCCTGCCCTCCCTCCAAGAGCCAGCTTCACTCTAACCTCATAAAACTCTCTCCTGCTTTCGTCATCCACGCCCTACTCTGCCTCTGAAGCACAGGACTTGCAGAATTTGTTCAGTGGCCATAATTCAGATGGATGCCCAAACTCTTAGACAAAAATTTTTAAGACAGTAAGTAAAAAGAAGTCAAAACATGAAACATCAGGAGCTAATCTAGTTTCCAGTTTTAAGGTGTCAGGTGCTGCACTTTGACTTTCCTTCATCACATGTTTCAGGAGAAGGAGGGGAACACCACTCACACCCACACTAAGAAAAAGCTGGGAACATAAACAAAATTTATTTCTCAAAATCTCCAAACACTATACTTCTTAGTTCAAGGTTTTGTTTGTTTGCTTGCTTAGATTGTGAGAAATTCTGTGTAAAAGGTATTGAGTTTGAGGGGGTTTAGGTTGGCTGGCTCTTTTTCAGAATTCCCCTTTGAAATTAAATTCTCTTTTCCAACCAATCCTGCCTGCCAGCTAGGTGTGTCACCAATTCAATGGCAAATTTGTGACAGACCATCTTGTTGAAATTTTGGCAGCTCACTGCTACATGCAAGCATTCACAGAACACCAGCATTTTCTAGGCTTCCTGCCAAATGAATGCTTGGGTGAATGTATGTATATACTGTATTCCTGCAGTCTTCAAAGGATTAGCTTTGAATTACCTGAATTGTTTTGAGTTTGAGACATCATTAGGTTATATTAAATTACAAAATATGTAAAAATAAGAGCCTGTGCTTGCTTGAACTAGCAACTCTGTCACTTTTACCTTTGTGACTTTATCTGTGATGACATTTGGGGTTTTTTGTGCTCTTCTATTTAACAATTCTTCCAGGAGTTGCTTTTCTTTTTTCACGGACTTTATTTTCAGCTCCATTGTTTTGCATTTTACTTGGCTGCATAAAAGGTGCGTATGTTCCTTGCACTCTTCATGAATGGGATTTTTTCCAAACATTATTTATTTTAGATCTTCACAACATCATTTTTTAAGGCTTCTTCATCTCTCTTTTTAAACCCAGTCTCTTTGCTGCCTCCCAGGGGTGCCACCTCAGCCTCCTCCTCCCCCTTCTTTCCGTTTTTATCTCTCTCCCTCTATTGCCTCCATTTCCCCATTTATATTACACCACCCTTCTCTAACACCAGCTTCTTTGAGTAACACGTCTATTTTACCTCCAAGAAGCTGAACTAGCACTAGAAATAAATTGGTATGAATATATTTTTTTTAAAAGGAGCTGAGCCTACATAACTATTTTGAAGTGTTATTGAGCTCCAAACAGTATCAAACCAACACAATTTCTGTTGCCACAGAATCCAAACTGAAACTGAATCAAAAGATGCACTGGTTTAATTGCCTGCCCACATACACATCCTCAGTTTTGCTTACCCTCACTCCCCACACTCACATGCCATCACTGCTATTATTTTTTTGTCATTCTGTCATCCCTCACCTCATATCTGTGGCTATTCTCTCTCCTTACTCCTAGCTACTGCTGTCTCTGGAGTGCATCTCTTCCACACTTCAGACCCTCTAGACCATGACTCTCACGCAGGCAGGGATGTTTAATGCAACAACTTCTCCCGCTTCCATACTCACTGAGATATTCTCTGCTTCCATTTCTAGCTGTTGCTTTCTTCCCACTCTTCCTCCTTTGAATGAGTCTGCCAATTAGTTATTTTTACTTCTCTCCCTCTGTTTCTATCACCTACATCAGTTTTCCTTCTTCACCCAAGGTTCCCCAAAGTCTGTTCTTGTTCTCTGTAATTTCCATGTCTCTTTCAGCATCATCCACCAGTCCCTCAGAAATGCACGCTGCCACCCACTTTTTCTAGGACTGTCAATTCTTTTTCAGCCAGTGAGGAAAATTGGCAACTGTGACAGTATTGCTGAGCTCTTTTTCTTCCTTTCACTCAGACAGGACATTCGTTCTGTCTGGGTTGTATATAGGTACAAGACAATCATTTTCCCTGCTCTCTCTTCTCATTAAAACAGCAGAGCAGGTTTGTGATCTGAACTAGCTGTGCCAGAAGAAACACTGTGCTGCTCAGGTAGTGCCTTCAGTCTGCTCATACAGTAGCCTCCCATGTTTTTTTCATCAGTAAGTTCTATGACACTTTCCCTTCTCTTGCAGTATTTCTGAAAAGTGTATCTTCTTTTTCCTCTTGCCCTCACACACAGCATTTTCCTCACCTATATCTATCCAGACCGATGCTTTAGAGGTCATCTCTTTCAGTTTTAGAGGAAGGTTCTTCATGGATCATCTCCTGTCTTCCACCATCTCTTCTTACTCTGTGTGAAAAGTAAGCCTCTTAAGAGGCTCCCGCCCATGAAATTTTCTACTCGGCAGCTTGAAACATTTTCAGAATGAGTTTTCAAACACATTCATACTTTGCTTTCCCGTCTCTCCGACTCTCAGAAGCCACTCTCTGTAACAAAACAATCATTATTTTCCTTTATCACTCTTTAAAGCCCTCCTCTTTTGGGATGCCTACAAAAGGCTTGACAACATTTAGACTTCTGGTATGCTGAGGTCACTGCCTATGATGCTGACAAATATTTTCTGTGTTTCCTGGTGTTCCCCCATCTGCCTGTCTCCATCTGTTGTTTCCTTGCTTATCCTTGTAAACTGCTCAGAGGTGGGACTGACTTGCTGCTCCCTGCTTGTGCAGCTGCTGCAGCCTCAGGTACCTGGCCGAGGCTCTTGCCCAGGGGTGTTCTGTTCCCACAGCTTTCAGGAAGCCTATGCCTTGCTGAGGATCTTCTTACCTGTCATATTGAGCATTTCAGCCAGGCAGACCTCAGGCTGACTGTTGACTTAGGAGATCTTTTACCTCTAGTGCCTTATGTTCAAACATTGCTTACCATCACTGTTTGAAGTTGTTTCACTGACCTCACTTAGTCAATATCACAAAACACTGAAGTTTGGCAGAATAGAATTCCCTCTGTGGGATAGCTTCACCACAGCATGTGTCTGTCTCAGGGCCAGCTTTGCTAGTCCATCCATTTAATTCACTCAGAAAATCACATTGAGAAGGCAGAACATAAAGAGACCTATTTGCCTGTTGCACTAATCTAAGCCCTTTTATTTGCTGCAGTATAAGTAGGGACAGTGAAGAAAGATGATTTAGCATAAAAACCTGCCCAGCATGCTGATGGAAAACTATGAACAGATCAGTGTTAAACGTGCAGGACAGGTCATGACAGTGTAATGGCTGTCAAAGAAGAGGCTGCTAATGCCTTAGCTGAAATAAATTAATTCTCCCCAGGTCTCTCTCTGAAAATTTAAAGACACAAATGAGAATTCTAGCAATAAATGCAAAATTTGACTGGTTTGCCCTAGGCTGGATCATGCAGGAGGATGATGGTATAGATGCAAGCAAGAAGAGCAGTAGGATGCAACGCTAAGAGTGAAAAAGGGCAAAAGCGCACAGCTGGTGCCGTTTCTTCATGGAATGGCACAGGCTGATAAAGTTTCAATGTCCTAAACTGAATTACCAGAAATCCAAACATGAGCATATTGTATTAGACTCCTAGCTGCTGCTGTTTCCAACAAAGGGGGAAAAGTTATTTAATTCTTTGACAATTGGATTGCTGAAATCCCAGATATATAAAGATGTGATGCAGCAGATCATTAAGTTGGAAAAAATCATGTCCTGGTCTATCAGGAAATGATGAAAATGCAAGTAAACAAATGAGCATTTACTGTGGGAAAAATGAGATCATAATCTCACCTCCATTTAGCAGTGTTCAATAGCTTTCACGCATGTCCTCCCTGTCCACAATACACTGGCAATAGCACAGCTATACAGCTTCCTACCTCATTCAAACTGAGCCTGCATCCATCCTGATGACGTTCAACAAAATATTTTTGATTACCATCTCATATGGCAAACCGTTTAATTTGCAACTCACTAAAAGAAATCTTATAACCTTACAAAGCCAAGAACTATTCTTTCTTGTTCAAATCCTCCTTAGGATTCACTCTGTTGGGGCTCACACACTTAATAAGTGAAAAATTACAAGAGAGAGAAAACAAAAGGCCTAAATGAAGTCCTTCCTCTGAGTTTCTAGTGTCATGTCAGAGAATCCCAGAAAATAAGTTTGCAAAGGCCCTTGAGAGGACATCAAGTCCTTTGGTCCAATTCAACCATGTATCAAACTTTATTCTTAAAACTTCTTCATTGCAGTGCCTAGCTCTCAAGGTAGTAGAAAAGATGGTCTATCTTCTTGTTAGAGTGTTAGGGTTTTATTCATTTTTATAGAGGGCAGGGTATAATTTCAGGCCATGAAAACAGAGCTATCACCAGTAGATTCTGTGTCTGTGCTTCCCAAATATCTTCTTTCCATTAGAAGGAAAGACATTCTTTGATTTCATTATGATTTTTTTCCTACATTAGCTAATGCTTAGGTAGATGCTAACACTTTTATCCATTAAACATGTTTAGACAGGCTTTCAGTCCTTCATTTGTATTATTTTCCACCAATATACACAACTGTTCCAAATTTAGAAGTATTTGGAAATGTAATTAAAGTTGTTTGTCCTTACTTCTAAACAGAAAAGACAAATGCTAAATAAGTCCTAGATAACACAGAACCTTTATTTCTCAGTTATTCAGTATGTAGTTCATAAATTCCTTAGAGCTACAGTTCAAGACTTTCCAAATAATGAGGAGCTTAACATATTTTCATTCTTGAGCTTCTCACTGCATAAAATTTACAAGAGCACCTAGCCCATCTATAAAATCAACTCTTCTAAAAGTTTCAGATTAGATGTCCCAAAATGAGAACACTCAAAACTAATTGTCAACACTGTTAAGTTTTTAGGACTTTATGCCTTCAAATTAAGTTAACATATCTTTTGTGCCTTATTATTTAGACTTCATCAAAAGCTTCTGTTATGGGGCAGCAGTTCCAAGGTTTTTAAGGCTTTCTGCAAGGAACCATTCAGGAGCTAAGAGCAGGAGAAAACAAACAAAAAAGTGCGAAAACAAAATATGCAGTTGAACTTCTTCTGGGTATCTTGTGGCATCTTGTACAGCTGAAGAAAACAAGGCCGTGTGTTGTCCTGGGAGGAAAATTAGTTCAATGCCACCCTAGGAGCTGCCAGAAACAAGCAAGCTGATAGGCTGTATTGCTGAAGTGCAGTCAGGATCGGGATGCAAAACTGAATTCCTCATCTTTACATAGTTTGGTGTAGGATTTTTGAGTCTCTTCATCACACTTATTTTACATTATTTTACAATGTCCATTATTTGGACATTACCCCAAACTGTTTTCTAATATTCAGGGTTTGTGAGGAAGGGACATTGGTGACAACTTGTTTCATAAATTTAATTGTGAGGATGGATACAAAGTCTTATTTCCCTCTACACACAGGAGATTGTACGGTGAAGGCCAACTTCAGCCTTGGCTCAAGGCCCAGTGTGTGCAGAAGGGCTTCCAGGAGCACTGTCCTGGGGCCACAGCCCCAGCAGTTCTCTTCCTGGCTTCTTGATTTTCTGTTCCTATTTGCCTTCCATCTCTTGCTTGGTGACCAGAGAAATTTGAGCTCTTCACCCCAGTGAAACTGGGGAGAAGTCTACACTCCCAGAGCTCCATGAAAACCCATTCAAACACATGATCTCAGATCCTCTTCCAGTTTTGCCAGCTGGATGGTAATATAAGCATCAGTTCCAATAGCAGCTCCTGGCATTAAGTCAAGGGAAATTCAAGTGCTGTGAAAGGAAAACAGGCAGCACTCCATACAGATACTGACCAGCAAGCAAACCCTTAGTCACTGGAAGCCCTCCAGCCTCCACTTGCCTCAGACCTATTCCAAGAAGATCACTGTGAGAGATCAGATCCAGAGCTCAAATTGTATCTTATTATAATCAAGCAACATTATTGTGTAAAGCTTATTCCAGCTCCATTTGGAAGATTAGTGGGTAGCCAAAGCCTCCCTGAAAGTTTTCAGAGAATTTTGGCTCAACAAATGGGTCAAAAAACAAAATCTGTGTAACAGCTCACCATTTGTTCTCCACTTTTAAATTCTGCCTCAGCACACAGAAGGGAGTGACACAAAGGATGAGGATTTGAACTCAGAGCCTCAGAGTACACCAACACTTTTTCTTGCTTGATTGTGTACTAGAACTTCCTGTAAAGTCAATAACTTCCTATGGCTTCACAGCAAAGTGGAAAGATTAAAAAAGAACCATAGCCCTTTGATGATGTGGAAGGCAGTAAGTGAACAGGCTGAATCCTCTTTGGATTTGAAAGTCTATGTAGTGCTAACAGTTCTGCTTTAAGGTGTCAAAATTGCCTTAAATCTTTACCTTTGTTATATCCTGCTGCTGCAGACATATAATAGAACAGACCTGACTATTCCAAACCATTTAGACAGCATCACTTTTCTTTCAACTTTTTTTGAAATGCATCTGATTAGCACCTTTTCTTTTATTATTATTTGTTTGGTTTTTAATGTGCAAACACTTTTAATTACCTTAACGAGAACAGCATGGCAATGTAACACACAGTATGTAGAACTGCACTTGATTTTACTGTGTTTGATAGCAACTCACAAATATGAAGTTCCAAACCAAATTAAATACTTAGCGTTTTGTTAGGCTACAAACTTCCTGCTAAACTCAGTGCAAAGTCAGGAGCCTAAGAAGGACTTAGGAGCTGAAATATTTTGCTACTGTGTGCTTGTAAAACCAGGCTAGTGTATTGGGCGGGGTCTTGGTCTAGGTTTGCTCAGTAACTCAGTTCTTATCACATCAAAACTCCTCCATCTGGGAGCTGGAGACATGTCCCCAGTGGTGCAGCCCCTGGTGTTTCCAGGAAAGCTGGGGGAAATCTGAGGCCCTGCTGCAGCACGAGCAAATGTCCCTGGGCAGACTGATACCTGAACAGAAAGCACTTTCTGAAACAGTTTCTCCACTTCATCAGACTGGGTACTAGCCCTTCCCTCATTTAGGTGGGAACAGGTTAGTTAGGCCATCACCAAGGAGCTAATCCAGCCTGTTGTCAGATTGAACAAAGAGGAACCTGAAGTGGTAACTGATAGCTGAGAGGTGGCTTAAGGAGTCCTTCCTTACTGCCTTTTCATAAGGAGGCAACTATCTGCTCTTCAGCCTGGTCCAGAGGCTAGACAAGCATCTAGTCAATCTTCAGGCTCAGTACCAAGCCACATAGACACTACAGACATCATAAGCTTTTGTCCTTGGGCACCATTTCTGCAGTGACAGTGTAACCACCTTTCTCTCCCCCTTGTCTACTTTTTTGTAAGGATTTTTCACAGAGCTGGTGAGCAAGTCTTTTAAACTACGGTAATATTTGCTATTAGTATTAATAAGAATGATTATTATATACTCATTTGTTACATTCAAATAACAGAATGCATGAGCCTTTTAAGTAAACCAGTTTCCCCCCATCACAAACATCCCTGGGCTAGTCCTACATTTTTTTCAGCTTCCTACTACGGCACCATAAAGAGGTATTCTGGACTGCATAGACACATCCTTGGCACCTGGTATCTTCCTTAAGAAAGCCCCGCTGTCTCATGGGAATTGTTGAATTAGTTTGAAGTATAGCCTGAGTGTTGCCCCTGTGCAGACTCCCATAAGTTTCTATCACAGATTAAACTGTGCTTTAAGCTCCAGTCAGCTAACTTAATGGAAGGCAGGGGATGGTAGATTGAAGCTCAAGTGTAGCTGACCTTCCAGCTCATAAAGCAATGAAGACTTGACTATCCTGTGCTAATACAAACACTCCTGCTGACAGCACAGAACTGGAGCTGCTGGCTATGGCTGCAGAGGCAGACAATGTCTTGTCTTGGAATGCTGGCAGGGACCCTGTCTCTGACTGACCATCTTCATCACACTGCGCAAGCACCTGAGCTGTGGAACAGACAGATCCTGAGAGTCAGCAGGTAAAAGTGTACTTTCTGGGCTACATCATCACTAATTTTAGGTTGTCTTTAAATGTGGAGTCATTACTTATTTATACTAAGCTTTTCGTATTTCTTGGTCTGAGCTTTGAGCTAAACTGTTTTGAAACAATAGAGCTTCAGTGTGGCTACTCAAGCTAGCAATGAAGATGAACATATGGCAAAACTTGAAATGTTTTGCAGGGAGATGGTGAATGTAATAGCGCTCAACTAAGTGGACCTATGTAACATTTAGTGTATAGATTTTTTTTCTTCTGACGTTTCTTAATGGAATAAGACTTACACAGCTCACTCGATCTCTTCAGCCTCCAGTCTGTCAGTCCATTTCCCCTCCTCAGTAACTTTTAAACATACTAAAGTAACTTCAGACAAATTTGAAAATTGCATAAATGTCTCTGGGACTTGGCAGGCAAGTTAAGAGAGATCTTCTTGAAATGCGAACCATGAAAGAAACTGAAATAAGATTTTTAATAGAAGCCAGCAGACCCAAGCCCAAAACAAATGGGAATTCAAACTTAGTAATTTCTGCTTTTTGCATAATTACTTGTTAGCATTATAATTGACACACATTGGGATGCATGAGGAAAGACTAGCAAGATTTAAGCATCTTCTGAAGCACATGGAGCTTGACAAAACAGCTAGCAGGGGGAAGATGCAAGAGAGAAATTGTAATCACTGTGGCTAGTGGTTGGTCAAGTATAAACTCTTAATAGCGACCTGCATAAACTTCCACACCCCTCTGCGAAGCTGAGTAGTGAAGCACACACATTTCACACAAGCAGAAGAGCCCAGCAGAACAGCTAGTACCAGTGCTAAAATTCATATCTGAAAGGGAGCAGGATGACCAGATACTTCACATCCTGGTCTAAAGTCTGGTCGCTTTGTGAGACACCCCTCCTTCACCCTAAAAACATCATCTGCTGTGAGGTTTAAGCAGTAAAAAAAAGTTAAGCAGTCAAATGCCACAGAAAGATGTGATATAAAACCTTGAAAGCACAGAAAGTGACAATTTCAACCTTGCTAGTGGAAGTTCCACCTCCCCTCAGCTCTGTGACTTACTCCTGATATGTAGAGCCAAGACAACCTGTCCCTTCACAGGTACTAATTTTGATTCATAATGAACCTTCAATCCTAAAAGACAACATGTTGCACATACAAACATTTTTCACCCACTTCCACTCCTCCTCACCAGATTCATTCTCTTCAAATACTCCTGCCTAAGTTCCACTGTAGGCATCTGCACGCTAGCCTTGTTTGATCTGCCTGAGGTTGACCTTTTTAGTGCTCTCTAGTCTTCATTCAGTCCAGGAATATAATCAACGCTGATTTCAGGGTCTCTGCTATAGTGGTATTTCCAGTTTCTGACTGAGGAAGAAATATTGATGTGAGTTCCTTGAAACCCTTTCCCTATGAAGTGTCAATAATTACCATCTTGGCTTACAGAAAGGAGCCTTTGGCAGGTTGCCCAGTAACATCAAACAGGTCTGGAATAGTCACAAGAGCTCAGCTTTCTGTAACAATACCTGACATGATTGTAAGAAATCGCATAATTGACTTCTAGGAATTTGAAGAAAAGATACATACATTCCTTGCTTAATTTTGATCAGCAGCATAAGACCTATCCTTTTGATACTGTGTTACCAGAATTCCAACATAAACTATGGGTTCTTTCACTACACATTTAGCTGATATTTCAGTTATAAATGCACATTTTTTCAGTTGATTATGTTCATAAAAAATGTCCTGACCAGAGCATTCCTGCTTTAACTCTGTATTTGTATATGATATGAAGTTTTAACTAAAGCTGTACAAAACTTTCTTCAAACTCAGAGATTTTGTCTGAATGTTCTTTCCCATTTTGAAATTCACAAAACCCATAAATATAAGAATAATATACTTGAAAAAGAAAAAAAAAAAGAAAAAAGGCAACTGTCATCAGAATTAAAGCTGATTGTAAACCACAGGAATCATTCAATGCAAGCCATGCATGCCACTGCACACCAGTGAGAGACACAAGAACTATACTTAATCTGACCTCATGCGAAGGGCCAAATAGATTAACATCCACCATACCTCAATTCTTATCTATGCACCCATCAAAGCCTTAATTTCATCCTTTTTTAAAGTTCCTTAAGCATGACCTTATTCACCATCCCAAGGGAAAGCAGTTTATCCCACTTATTTCAGCACAATCCAGAGTAATCAGATAGCAAAATCCTGTGTTTGAGCAATCATGATTAAATCAAATGATCAAACACATGCTAGAAACTATATCTCTCCATTACTCAGTGTCAAAATGGCTCTGCTCTTCTTTTTATGTTTGCCTTTACTTTCTCAGTGCACCTATTTTTATTTCTATATTCTCAATGTATCAGTTCCTAAGATCATAATGTAATCACTGAGCTCATAAAAATTATTTGAAATTCCAAATCATCTTAACCAATGTGTTAGGCAGGAGACCATATAATATGCTAGAAACACAAACACCAAGGACATGAAGTAAAAAGATTCAATGCAGACTAGTTTACAATAATTGTATCATTTTATTTGAAATACTAAATGAGAAAGAAATTTGGCCATAAGCCACTGGTCACCTGGAAGGAGACTTTTTCCACCTTAGGACCTTTCTAACAGGAGCTAGGGTAACCGATCATAAAAAGAATCATGTTTTTTTGACTGATCCATGAACTGCACTGAATATTTTATTTATGATGTTTCTTCTTTATGGTTGTTATAGTAATTCTGCACTAATCCCAAAATTCATTCAAACTCCACAAGCACACAAAACTTCCTGTTGCTAGCAGTTAATCAGCCCTAAAATAGACATTATAAACCTACAGCTCAGCTACAGAAATCAGCAAGGACACAAGGAACTGCAAAAGGATGCTGTGAGAAAAAGCATGCTGTCCTCAGTTCAGCAGTTGCAGTCATTTTTCTCCTTCTTAGTAGCTGGTGTAGTTCTGTGTTTTTGACTTTCAGCCTGGGAAGTCCATCAACAGCACTGATAACACCAATGTTTTTAGCTACTGCTTAGTAATGTTTTGGTCTGACCAAGGACTTTCTGATCCTCATGCGCTACCAGGGAGGAGGGGAAGCCAGGAGGAAGCAGAGACAGGACACCTGACCCAAACTAACCAAAGACGTATTCCATATCACAGCATGTATGTAAAACTCAACATATAAAAACAGAGGGCAGAGACGCAGAAGGGTGGGGGTTCGCTGCTGGGTCAGGCTGGATATTGGGTGGTGAGCAGATGTATTCTTTTTCCTTATATTTCCCTTATTATTATTATTGGTGGTAGCAGCAGTGGTTTGTGTCATACCTTAGTTACTAAACTGTTCTTATCTCAACCTGTGGGAGTTGCATTCTTCTGATTCGCCTCCCCATCCTCCTGGGACTGAGGGAAGAAAGAAGAGGGAGAGAGTGAGCAAACAGGGTGAGTTACAGTGGCTTAAACCACGGCACACACAGAACTGAAAACTGCTTTGTGACTCTGTAATGCTCCCTCCCACGGTCCTTATCAAGTAATTTCTGTTCCACTTCATTCAGTTTATGCATCCTTCCATACACAATTCAGTAAAAACACAAAAGCTAAATACATAAATGCACAACTGAAAACAAAGGTCTACCAGGAAATAAGAAACCTTCAGCTGGCACAAATTAACATTGCTTGACTGAAGTCACTTTACATTAGTGGATGAACCAACTCTGTATTTGTACTCAACCAATCAAGTGATCCCATGATCCCACAACACTCCTTCCTATTTTTACTCATTTCAATGGTACCATATTACTGCCAAACACTTGCTATTAAGAAGTGCTCTTTATTGTAAAACATTACAGATAACAATATCCTAATAAAGTGTCTTAACAAAAGACCACTTTGGATGTTCACTTGTCACCTGTTGGGTTGCAGGTATTGATAGGATGGATACACACACACCATTCTGACTGCCACCCGTATTAGCCTGCCATGAATGTTGTGTTACATAGAATCATAGAATAGTTAGGGTTGGAAAGGACCTTACGATCATCTAGTTCCAACCACCCTGCCATGGGCAGGGACACCTCAAACCAAATTATGCCACTGTCCAACCCAGCCCCAAACACCACCAGGGATGGAGCATTCACAGCTTCCCTGGGCATCCCACCCCAGTGCCTCACCCCCCACCACAGTAAAGAACTTCTTCCTCATATCCAATCCAAACTTCCCCTGTTTAAGTTTGCACCCATTACCCCTTGTCCTATCCCTACAGTCCCTAATGAAGAGTCCTTCCCAGGCATCCCTATAGGCCCCCTTCAGATATTGGAAGGCTGCCATGAGGTCTCCACACAGCCTTCTCTTCTCCAGGCTCAACAGCCCCAGCTCTCCCATCCTATCCTCATACAGGAGGTGCTCCAGTCCCATGATCATCCTTGTGGCCCTCCTCTGGACTTGTTCCAACAGTTGCATGTTTTTTTTATGTTGAGGACACCAGAACTGTATACAGTTTATCCACTGAGGGGTCCATCTATCAAATTCATGTCTTTCCAACTTAAAGACAAGGATGTCATGTGGGACAGTGTGAAACGCTTTGCACAAGTCCAGGTAGATGACATCAACTGCTCTACCCCTGTCCATCAGTTCCATAGCTC
>JAOEHX010071644.1:0-25294 GCA_025448015.1 Bolborhynchus lineola | reverse complement strand
AGAGAGGACTTCAGGAGCTGCCTTGCACTTGAAAGAGGGAACGATAAAAATGTCTGATATGGAAAAAAAGAAATAAAAGAAGAAAATATTTAATTAGAAGAAGCTTAAGCTCTTTTAAGGCAAGATTTAACTTCTGTTTCTGATCCCATCTCATCAGAGCCTTCGGGTGCGCCCTCTCTGTCCTGGGTCTCCACCTGGGCAAGGGCAATGTGCTGCCTCACCAATGAGGAAGACGCTTTCCCATTCAGCCATGTCGCTCGACTCAGGAAGACACATAATGAAGTTGCTGTGCTCTCAACGCCTCCCCGGGCTGTGACATGTTCAATACCATCACAAATTACTGCTTGGGTAATGCATGATTAATCCAGCACAAAGTACCTGCCAGGTGGCGGGGTGCTGCAGGAAACCCTGCCAGCAGCTAACTGTAGCATGCTAACAAGAGGGAAATGGCAGCCAGGCATATGAATGGGGCCTAATGGGGCACTGCTCCCATGTAATGGAGAAGAGGGATGTACGAGCAGGTTATGTGAGGTCCCAGCACCTCCCCAAGCAGCACTGATTTCTGCTGAGCAAGACCATGAGAACCACTGCAGAGATGTGGTGGTGGAAAGCGATACAGGCTCTGAGTGACAGGCCACGCTACACCTCTGCCTCTGCAAAACCCCTGAGCTTGCAGCCATCTGCCTGTTGAACTCCAGCTTCTACTTCTGGGGACTCTTCTGAGACGGTGCCATGTCAGTTCTGCATGAGAACTCTCGCTGTGGGACCGCTCTAGTCACACCACAGGACTAGTTGATGCTGACCACCAAAGTCTCATTGTTCCAGACGCCAAATTGGGCTGGCAAGGGTTACTGAATTGCAACCACATTTTGAGGAGGATGTTGAAGATATTTCCCATCCTTAGTGGGATGAAAAAGTAGAAATCTTCACTGACCACAAAATTGGACCTAATAATTTCCAAACTGTTTCTTGGACCTGAAACAACTGTTTCTTCAATTTCTCAGAGACCATCTCAACAGATTTTTGAGCTGCTTGGGAATGACAGACTTTTACTTCTGGTTTGTTGTAATATTCTGGGGTTTCTTAGCATTTTTGGTGCTGACTATGATTTTCTCCAGGACTGGTTTGTGAAAATTTGTAAATAAAAGGTTTATTTTCAAATTATATAAAGGAGAAAGCAAACTAACGGGGGAAAGTGCTGAAACAAGTAAGTTCTCCTAGACAGTTTTGGTTTTGATTAATTGCGTTCAAAACTCGGACAATTTGATCTGCTTCCTCAAGAAGGAAAATCCTGTGGCCAGCACAGGCTGTAGATGAAGCCAGGTTAAAGCCCTTGCCACTGTGTGCGTGAAGCATCACCCACCTCCAGGGGAAGATGCTAGGGGCTGTGGAAATCCAGCCCCATCCATGACGAGCAAGGCTCAGCCACACAAAGCATTTTGTGCCATCATGGGCCCCTGAGGAGCTGTCAGCCTGCAATAGACTTTGGTCTTGACTGAGCTCTCTTGGATTTAAGCAAATGACCTCAAGGTGAAAGCTTCTGTATCCTATTACCAACGAGGACCCGGACATTTATTTATGAAGAAAACATCCCATAGACCAGTAGTCCATGAAGGGAGAGAAAAAAAGTTCCCAGAAAAAGCAAACAAATTGTAGGTACGCTTGTGTTACATGAGTTTTAACTAAAGCCGCTCCTCTCCACAGAGCAGCAGCAAACACAGTGGGAAATAAAAACAAAATTACCACTGCAAAGCCTATAATTGCATTTCAAAACCTACAGCTATTAATTCCCACAAGCGCCAGGATCCGAACTGCAAATAAAAGCATCCGCTGATGTGCTCTGCATTTGGGGAGATGCTCTACGAGTGCAAAGGAAATGCTTTCCCTGCTTGTAGGATTTTTTTCAGATGTGCCTTTTACCCCAAATAAAGCAATTACTTTTACAAAGCTGCCTGAGATCCCACATCATTAGCAGAACTCAGGGGTGGATTCAGAAATAGCTGTATTTGTTTGCAAGGAGAACTGAGAGGCCTTTTCCCTCCACTAAGATGCAGAGCTCACACGGCTGCTTGTGGCACCATGATGTGTAGTCCTGTGGCTGGGGGTGCCCATGATGCTTGATAGGAACAGCCCCCAGCAGTGCCCAGGGACCATGCTGGAAGGGAAGGCAGGCAGGCCATGACCTCATGCACTGTCCTGTGGATGCAGCCTAAGGAATTTTAAAAAAACTGGGCATTTTTACATCTGTCGGGCCTGAGTACCAGGGATCTTCTGGCTTCCTTTAGTTTTTCTCCTTTTCCTTTTCCTTTTAATTTTCTTTTTCTTTTCCTTTCTTTTTTTTTTTTTTTTTTTTTATTCCTTTTCTTTTCCCTTTCCCTTTTCCCCTTTCCTTTTTCCCCTTCCCTTTTTTCCTTTCCCTTTTTCCTCTTTCCCCCTTTCCTTTTCCCTCTTATTTCCCCTTTTTACCTTTCCCATTTTTCTTTCCCTGTCACTCTCCCTCTCCTTCTCAATTTTCCCTTTCCTTTTCCTTTTTTTTTAAACCAGGATGACAACGGTTTATTGGACACTGCCTGGGGCTGAGCTCAGGTGGTACCAAAGCTAAGGGCTACCTCCTTTGCCTCTCCAGCAGACAAGTAGAGTTAGGAATCCTCCCGCAGCCCCTCACCTGGGGTGCTGCTGGGTGCCTGTAAACACCTGAGAGCTTGCCCTGCATTAGGCTTTAACCATAGACCCTACAGCACTACATCCCCAGAGCATATGGCTGGTGTGGGACAAGGAGCGGATGGAGCAAGGAGGACCCTGCAACTGGGGCTGCCCCTGTGATGGGACTTACCGCTCTGCAGGGGTGCATCAATCAGCTGTAACACATAGAAAATGCAGGTGGGTTTTTATAGTCGTCATCTCCACTTTCAAATAATCTGTGTTTTAATTCAGTTTTAATTAAAAGGGGGGAAAATATGCCCAGGTAAACAATTTCCAAGCAGATGATGGGTCAGAACAACAGAGAATTCCTTTGACCCAACAGGCCCAACTTTTTTAAACTTTTAATTAAAAACATCAGAAATTTTGCCACAGTAAATTGCCCAGTAACCTGGGCCTTTGAAGAGCTTTAATTAGGGCTATTTGGCCCCATGCAGGATGCTCCCTGTGAATAAGCTCCACAAGTGAAAGGGTTCCTTCCCCATGGGAACTGGGGAGGTTGGTGTGCAGGGAGTGTAGGAGCATCCTTAGGAGTGTAGGAGCATTGTTAGCAGAGTCCCATCCCCAGGGACGCTCCCTTTGAGGTCCCCTCTGAGGGTCTCTTAGACACTTGGTATTGCTCCGGGGCTACCTCCTGAAGCTGTGGTTTCCTCTGCTACAGAAAGGTGGAGGAAGCAAAACCTATATATGGGGCTCCCTACACAATCTGAAGTTATTTTGCATGCGGTTTTTTAACTCAGAGAATTGATTCGTATGGATGACCTGTACCAATTTGCTAATGCAGCAGGACCTCCCTCACAAAGCTGCTGCTACCTCTCAACAGGCTCCATAAGAAAGATGCAGTCACTTGGGTCTCTTGTGACTGGTCCTTCAGGCTGGGGTTGGGAGGCACAGTGCTGATTTCCATGGGTAGGAGCTAAACCAGGTTATTCCAGGCTCGTAGCTGTGGCCAGGTTTCCCCAAATGTTCAGCAGCTTTTCTTTCTGCTGTTTTTCTCTTAAAAGAGAAGACCTGCGGGCTCCTTGCAGCAATGGATGTTTTCTGGGACTTGTTCCAGGACATCTCCCGCTCCCATCACTCTACTTCATGTACTGCTGCATCCCTCCCACTGTAGGTTCCACAGCTCCTCCTGCCCAAGAGAAACTTGAGGAGGGGGAGGCTTATTGTTGCTGTGTGGATTTAATAGCACAGCACTAAATTCGTTTGGAAAAGAAAATATTTCACAGTTTCTACCAGGATTTCTGTTGCAGCTTCAAAGGAAGCACGCTCCTTTTAAAGCCACGGACAGGAATTCGAGAGTTTCCCCTGAGCATGAACAAGATCCTGCTGCCATTGTGTATGAATTTATAAAAGAGAAAATATTTTTAATAAATAGTAACAAGGAGGTAAAAAAAAAAAAAAAAAAAACCAACAAAAACCCCACCAACCCATAAGTACTGCACAATAAAATTAAAAACTAAAAATTAAAAAAAGAAGCATGTGTTAGAGATGGAGCTGCTCCGGGAATGAAAGAGCTGTGACAGGCATGTGTTGATGCCACCAGGCATAACAGAAAAGAAAGGAAAATCAGGATAGTGGTTTTTTTTTTTTTTAGCATTTACTCCAAAACCAGTTGCTGAACACAGTGCAATCTCTTTGATATGAAGGTTAATTGAAAGAAATGGTACAGACCCTTTGGAACTCGGTCTTAAATAACTTCAAAGAAGAAAAGTTTTGGGCGAATAAAGGAAGACAAAGAAAGAGCAGTAGGAGCAGAAAAACAGAAGATTTAAAAGACTTGAGAGAAACTGAATCAGGAGTTGCAGGCCCAGCTCACACACTGTTCACTCCCACTGTGGCAGTTGTGTCCTGCCTATGTTGTGCTGTGCCCCATTGCACCAGAGCTGCAAACCCAGAAACACCAAATGCAGAATATCACAAGCTTTTTCCTGAATGGTGATGTGAAAGTAAAGGATAAAAGGTTACAGTCAGACTTATAACTTCCCCCCCAGGCCTTAACTTGAGCCATTGCACAGGTCAAGAACCTCCATGTGAGGACACTTTTAGAAGTCTGTAGATCCTATTTAATATTCTTCCCGCAGGCCTTTTTGTTCCTCCAGGCTTGGGCCAGACTGAGAAATGGAAACACTGAGCTGGGAAAGTCAGGAACAATTCCTGGGGTCTGCAAATCCAACAGAAATCACCATGGGGTGCAAACATCATGAGAGAACTTCTGGGCAATAGTTTTCAGAGAGAGTTTGAGATCAAACAGGTTCAAGATAGTCCTCAACTGCTGGATGCTTCTCTGAATTTTTTGCCTTGTCTCTCGTTAGCACTTCTCCAAGGCCAGCCATCAGCATTGACAGTGCTAGCTGCTCGCAGGGCAGGAATGAACTCCGTCTTTCAACACTTTGAGGCCTCTCTGTGCTCCTCTTCACTGCAGTGTGCATCCCATCAGCCACCTTCACCTATCCCAAACAGCCCCCTGAGTCCCCTGGGTCCCTTTGGCCCTGGGAACACACCATAGCACATCAGCCCAAGGCATCTGCGCCTCCCATCTACCGGGTGAATGTCTGCTGGGGAATTTCTAACCCTGGCTCCATTGCCAATATTTGAGCTATGCTGTAATTGGCTGTAAAAGTCTCATGGTGTTGTTTGTGCGCCTTGATTAGCTGAACATGAAAAGCACTTACAATGCAAATTTCCCTTTAAAATTCTGTTTCCTGCAAATCCTCCATGAATCAGCTGTTGAAATCTCCCACTGAGAGCACTCTTGCCAGTAAAAGTTGATAGTGCTAATGTTTGTGGAGTGGGAACACAAAAGGGGGAAGAAGCAGCTAAAGCAAACTAATCTGAACCATCAAATATTTGTGGAAAAATACATACATTATCTGCCCCAATCTGTCCCTGATGTTTCACCCCACGCCCAGCAGAGATTGATAGCCACATACCCAACCTCTTTCCTTTCAGAAATGAAGATGCAGCTGTGTTTTCTTTGTTCATACTCCCTTTTTCAAATGCTGCTGTTGCCTTATTGAAGTCTTTGAAAAATATTCTGTATAGAAACAATTCTGCCGACACATCAGTTTTCTCTGTGCTTTCCGCTCCCCCCTCCTTCTTCACCACCAAGGCCATTTGCATGAAAATGACCGTGATATTTCTGAAGCCATCACCTGGCTCCTCAGTTTCTGCTGCTGTCCTTCCTGTGAGGTCATCTCTTCTATGTGATGATGCAGTCGGCCACAGGGGCATCTTTCTGATGTCAGGAGGGGAGCCAGGGTACAGCAGGCAGGGGTGCAGTGCTGGCTGGCACCCAGACACCAACTCCTTCCCCCCAGTCACACCAACCCCGCAGCCCTCAGCCCCTTCCCGTCTCCAGCCATGGGGATGTAGCTGTTGCAAGAAGTAACTGCGAGAACTTCATCAGAGCCGGGGACTGCTCATTTCTAAAAAGAGCATTTATCCAGGCTCAGGCTTCTCAGAGAAACCCTAGGAAGCAGAAGGAAATCAGGGCCCCACACAAGGAGGGAAAGATGTGGAGGGGCTTCTCTGTGCGAGGGGTGTTTTATCACCACAAACGCTTTCTGCTCTGCCAAACTGAAGAGCCCAGCAGTCCCCCTACTGCCTTGCATGCGCAGGAATCAGGCCAGGTCTCAGATCCAGACTTGGGCTCAGACTCTTGGCTGGGAGGCAGCACTGTTGGAGGCTCCATCCTGCACAGCACAAGATGCTATTGAAATGCGTTTGAAGATCTGTGACAGCTTTTATGAATCATAGAATCATAGAATAGTTAGAGTTGGAAAGGACCTTCAGATCATCTAATTCCAGCTGCCCTGCCATGGGTAGGGATGCCTTACATTAGACTAGGCCATACTAGGAAGATACCCATGGGTCTTTTTGGGCAGAAAGGACAACCAACACTTGTCTCATTGCACCAGACCCTTAAGGGAGGCCAAGTTGTTTGATGCACAACAGGCCAACCAGCTCTACCAAGCACAAGTGTTGATACTGGAAAATGTTCCCTGGGAAAACTTCTACCCTGCCTTTTTAGGGATCCGTACCATACTGGGATTAAATAAGAAGTACAGAAGCATCTCACAAGATTGCCTGGTTCAGAGACCTTCTAAAATACAAATGGAATGATACCAAGCTGTTCCATATCGTTTCACAGCAGTAGACATCTACGTTCTTAGCTTCTGCTTCAGAGTTGTCCTGCCCCTGCCTGCTGCTTCTCCCTTCTCCACAGCAGCACCTGGCCCAGCCGTGTTTAGTGTCAAGTCTCCACCCTGAGCCCTGGGCAGGCTGTCCGATATCACGTCTCGCTCTGAACTTGATTGCTTGCAAAGGGGGGAATCCCAAAGCTGGAGATAGTGTAAAGCAGAGTCTTCCTTCCCTCAACATTCACACAGGGGACATGACTGGGGAGCAAAGACTAAAGCAGATGGGAGGCAGAGACAACACAGAGACAGCCCCCCTCCCCCCAAAAAAAACAGCACACAAAGAAATTCTTTGTGTCCCATGTAATAAGCAGAGAGCCAGGTATGATCCAAGCTCAATCTGATTTAGCGTATGTAGGTTTTTAAATCTCCCATTACTGTCATGGCCTCAGCCTTTCCTTGCTTTATTTTCTGTATGGTTTTTTTTTTCCTCTATTATCTTCTTTCATCAAAATCTGGTTTCCTCCTGCTGGAATCACCACATTCCTGATCTATATGCAGATTAAACCCTGGGAACAGATGCTATTGTCAACTTTTATTAGTTTATTGCATTAAGAAAGGAAGCGATCTTTGCAGCCATTGATATAAAATAAGACACCCCACTTCCACTGAAAGCCTCATCTCCTGGAAGTGACAGCAAGAAAACAAAAGCTCTTCTGAACTGGAGCCATAGTCACAAATCAGGGCCCTTGTATTGGCTGCAGCTGACACCCGAGCATTCTGGGATGTGCACAGTGGTCCCCCAGCGCATGCAGAAACTCTGTGATGCCCTTGTGCAGAAGGCAAATGATTTCTGAGTTCAGCAGTGAGCCTCATGAGGGGAATTCCATTCCCAGGAATAAGCAAATGATGAGGCCACTTTATATATTTGTATTATCCTTTCCATTTGTATTCTACTTAAAAAGATGCTCCCCCCTCCCATCAGCTGAACACTATTTTTTAGTTATGGGGAGGCTTCTGCCATAGCCTCACGCTTTGCTCCTTTGCTGTTCATGCATCTATTATTTACTCATAGGCCTCCAGCTGCAACTCTCATGCTGGAAAGGAACCATTTGGTGCTCTGCTCAGCGGAAGATAAGAGAGGCAGGAGAGCTGCCAGCTCAGTGAGAAGGGAAAGAAAGAAAAGTACCCACAGCCTTTTTTCTCCCATGCTTGTTGGGAACTTGAACTTGGCTCCCTTGGGCTGAAGGAAAACACTGGTAATCAACTGAATATTTCGTATTTCAGAGGCAGCTGGAGTAGGTGAGCACTGTAGGCCCCTTGCAACTGAAAATACTCCATTCTTGTCTAGTCTAGTCTAGTCTAGTCTAGTCTTTCTATTTCTATTATTTTTATTTCTACCTTATCCTTCCCTATTGTATCTCCTCGATGGAGCAAGGAATGTAATGTAAACTGAATCCAATTTAGCAGTGCTTTGTGCAGAAGTGGCAGCACAACCCAGGCATGCATATGCCCTTCTGCAGTGCTGGTTCCCTCCTGATACACTCCCAACTCTGCTCCAGGTGCCCTTCAGCTCTCTTTACAGCTCTCCTCTTCCTCTTTGTCTCTCTTGATGAGGTCTGACAAGCCATGGTGGCTGAAAAAGAGTGGGGGCTCTCACAAAATGCACATGTGGGGTGCAGCAGAGGGGAGCAGGGACCAGGATGGCACCGGAGGTGCTTGCAGAGGTTGTTCCCCTCCTAGAAACTAGTTCTTTTCCCAGCTTGTTACATGCAGCACTGGAGGAGGAGCTGGGATGTGCCGGGTGTCGGAAGAAGCCACTCCACTGCAGGTCACGTTTTGAAGTCCTGCAGCCCTGCAAGTCTCTGTCTCCTCCCTTGTGTCCAGAGGCCTGATGATGGGCATGCCATACAAACCCCCATCGGACCCTACAGCCTCAACCCAGAGGGTTTAAAAAATGCCAAAGGAGCAGCTTGCTGCCAATTGTAGGAAGGGAAGAAGCAAGTGGAAGTACAGCAAAGGCAATGTAAAGGAAAGCAAGTGAAGCTGCGTTTTTAGGGAGCAAGCTTTGGTTTATGTTTTACGATGTTTTCCTGGCAGATGTCCTGGTGTGCTGTGCATTTGCTCTGTGACTCCTTCTGGGGAGGGGGAACAGGGGGTCACCAGGGAACATTACTGATGAGGAAAATGGAGGGGAATTGCTGCTCCTCTCACTGCTGAGCATGTAACTGGGTTAATGGGGCATGTATTTTTAGTGCTGACTGGCCAAGCCTGTACTGCTGTTGTCACTTTTAACCTGGAGGCCACAAAACCAGGTGAAGCAGAGCTCTACAGAATATGAGATTTTCTGCAAAACACTTGTATTTGTTTGCTTTCCCCTGGCTGCAGCCCCCCAGCATGCTGGAGTTCCTAAGACAGCCCTGTGCAGGGAAGTGGGAGCCCACCTAGACCCACTCTTTCATTGTTTTTTGCCAGGTCACAGCAACTCAATGCAAAGGCAAAGTATGCTGAAATCACATGAAGAGATTGATTTCTTCCCCAGCTCGGCTGCAGTTGTCTCGCTTGCATGGTGCCTCTCACCCTTGCCCTCCTCCCATCGTCTGAGGCAGGGGATAACTGCTGGGGGATTATTTAACTCCTGTGCCTACCCAGGCATTGTGGTTCCTGAAGTGGTGCTGTCAGTGACCATGCTACACAGAAGCTACTGCAGGTAAAGCTCCAGCTCCCTCAGATAGATGGAAACACTTAACTCTATTAACCAGTCACTTCCATGCTTGCTGACTTGCATTTGAACCAAAGCAGGTTCAGCAGGGAAGCACCAAAGGCAACTTCTTGTCAATGCAATTCAAACTGACACCTTTGGTTCCTGGCAGTCCTGAAAGACCTCAACACTCTCTGCAGTTCTGGTTTGGTCCTTCTGTTTTATCCCCTAAAATTTCTTCTTGCAGCAGAGTTGGTAGGTGTGATTAAATGTTTCCTTAGTTCTGAGGGTGTTACAGCAGCAGGTAAAATAACCAGACCGAAACAAAGAGGATCCAGCAGTCACTGTCAGCAGCTTGCAAGTGGCTGATGTCTTCCTTAGTGATGCCCTTGGCAAGGGAAGCTGTCATGCTGGCAGGACAGTGCAGACCAGAGCCTGCCATGCTGCCAGCAGCCTAGCCAGAGCAGGGGACTCTGCTGCTGTCCCCCACCTCATCTCATGCTCTTGGGTGCAACAGGAGGGATGCTGCCTCCCCATCCCACCTCCACCACTGCCTTCTCTTCAGGGATCACCTCCTGCATCTGCAGTCAGTTTACATCTGCAACCTGTAATCCTGTGTGTGTGTGTGTGTGTGTGTGTGTGTGTGTGTGTGTGTGTGTGTGTTAACAAGTTCTAATTAGAAGCTACATTCCAGCACGGCCTGAAGATTTCCTCTGCACCCAAAGCCTTTTTGGTTTCCTTTTTCTTTTTCCTTTCCCCTCTTGTTGCATTTTTTTTTTTTTTCTTCTTAAACTCCATTCTGATTTCTTCAGACTGTGGGTTGGCAGAAATGTGCCATCCTGCATTGCACAAGGGAACAGGAGTGAGCCTGTGTGTGAGAGGGAACCTGCAGCAGGGCTGGGAATGACACACTTGGCTCGTGGTCCCAGCTGTGATATGAGCTGGCTTCCCCTTATTGATTTCAGTAATGCAGGGGATTTGGAACAAGCTGGATTGGGTAATGGGCTATAATTTGGTCCAGGTTTTACAAATACACTGTTGAATATCCAAAAGAGAAAAAAGGAACAAGAACTCTGAGGAGACTTCTGGGAGGAGGCAGAGACCTGGGCTGAGTATCTGAGTGTTCTCCGAGGCTGCTTTTCTCACAGAGAAGCGCCTTGCATCATCCACTAGCTCAGCAAACTACAACTTAATCCTTTGTGGCAGCTTTGGGAAGGGCTGGGGCTGGGAAAGGAGAGGAGTGGGGTGAAGAAATGTGAGGGTTTTGCGCCTATCATCAGTCAACTGGCACAGCAAACTCCTGTCTGGTTTTGAGTCTTCCTGGCTTTCCTGGAGCAGTGCTGGGTGCTTGATCCTGGCACATCAGCAGACACTTGTTTCTTGTCTTAACAGAAGGTCCCACAGGCAGACCCTGAGCAGCCCCAACACACCCATCCTCCCCTTCCTTTCTATTTTCCCTGTGATTTTCCCCTCTTCTGCATCATCTTGGAATCCTCTATCCAGAAAAAACAGTGAGATTGAAAGAAGAGGGTCAGTGACAGGCTGGTTTGGGGTGTCTGGTTCGGTAACAGGAGCAGTAGGTGCAGAGATGGGCTGGGGATGATGGGGTGTGCTGAGGACAAGGACAACCACAGAAGGACCCACAGCCCTGCCTCTCCAGCGCAAGCATGGTCCTGGCTCTTGCTCACTGCCACTGGATGGTCTGGGGGAGGGAGGGTTTCAAAGGAGCTCATCCCAAGGCCACATCTGCTGCATGTGTTTAAAACAACTCATTAAAGTTCCTGAAAGGCCTAAAAAATGAGTAATTCTCTAAATGAGTGAGGCTATAATAGCCCTCTAATAAGCTATAATAGGAGACCTCTGTGCCACTGAGCCACAACTCCCCAAGATGTGCCCTCCCCCCCAAAAAAAAAAAACAAACCAGAGGGGCTGGAGTGTGGGGCCATTCGTATGGACATGGACACAGGGCCGTAAAAATATGGGGCAAAGGGAAACGAGCCACCAGGAATAAATGGTTTTCAAGGCTCTGTGAAGGACCAAAGCCTCCAGGAGGTGCCTGTGGGGTAACTGGGTTCAAGGCTGTTGCTGCAGGACCATGCCACCACGAAGGGCTGAGTTTGTTGTGCTGTTTTGGGCAGGAGGGGACCTTTCTCTTTTCCTTCCAGCAGCGCATGACAAGGCACAGGAACCCAGGAGGAAGGAGGATATAAAATACCCTAGTACAAAGCTTGGGGTGTTCTCTGCTCTCTGCACATGGCTGCGTTCACCTGTGGTTCCAGGGCAGTCAGGCTGGTGAGAGGCATTCCCATGCTGCCTCTCCATAGGAAGATCCTGCTGCCAGGTGGAGGCCAGGCCGTGGTCTCATAGTGGAGAGGGGGCACTCTGGTGGGGTGCCATGTTTTTTTTCCAGCAGGATCTTCCAGCTTTGCAAATTGCTGGGATTTCTTTACTTTTTCCACTGAGCCAACACGTCACCACATGCTGCCTTTTCATGAAACACCTACCAGTGCTGGAATGTCCTCCCAAAGATCAGCTATGGGATACATTTACCAGCTTTTTCCAGGGTTGGCTTCTGTTCAGCAACATCCCACCACATTGCAAGAGGGCGGATGACATTTTACTGGGCTTCTGAAGAACTGGAGCATGTTGGAAACTTCAGGATTCAAGATGTTCTGCTCTTGCCGTGAACAGCTCACGCTGCTATATTGGTGAGGTGATGTACCAGTCTCCTGGCATTTCTCCGCGCTCTGAGATCATGATGGGACATAACTCATCTAGCTGTGCCTCCCAAGCTGCACCTCCCACTGCTCCCTGGGATTTGGGACAGCTTCGTCCTTGGGGTGAGGGTATTTATCAGCATGTGTGGGGTTTGAGATGGGAGTTAGAGGTCTAGTGCAGCCTTCACTTGGCCAGGGTTGATGTGCTACCTCTTGAATGGTACATGGAGCCACTTGGATGCACAGAAGAATGAGAACCAGAGGACATTCAGAACTGTGTTCATGTAATGTCTTCAGATATTCCACAGGTTTTGCTTTGTTTCTAAAAGCTCCAGGTTCTGGGTGAAGCAAGGGCTTGAAATTAAGGCTTTCATTTATACACATCCTCATGGCCACAGGGGGAAAACATATTCAAGAACTAGGAGCAAGGGTTCTCGAAAACACCCAAAAAACAAGAGAAGAAACCCCATCATCCTTGCTCCATTTCATGAGCTGCAGGTTTTCTTTGAAATTGTTTTTAGGTTAGCCTTGACTTCTGAACTCTCATGTTGTCATCGTAGTGTTATTGAATAAAATGATTTAACCCAAACCAAGGCCTCCCTGCTTCCTCAGGAGTGTTATTGCAGGCAGGGCCAACGTTTGGATTTCCTCTTTCGGAGGACATCTGTGCTGGAAATAGGACCCACAAGTGAGTCAGATGTGTCTCAGTGAACTTCAAGGCTCTTACATTTCTGAGCTTCTCAATTAATGATCCTGCAGCATTTTCCTTTTTTCTGGAGTAGGCACAGCATTCAGAGATGTCCTGAGAGCTGGCCTGGCCATTGCCCGGTGCTTGGGAGGCTCAGTTTTGTTATGGTCTGATGTCAGTGCTGCAGTCTGGGCTGGTGTATATTTATTCAATTGTCTTCATTAAATTCCAGTTAGTCATACAGGTGTCCTGTCCAAGAGGAAGGTCAGGAAGAGGAAAGGAAATGGAAAAGAAACAAAAGAGCCTGGGAGATACACAGATGCATCCTTTGCTGCGCCCAAGGATGCAAGCATGCTTCTCCCGGTTACCCCAAGGCTTAGACAATGCAAGTGTGTGTGAGGGAGCACATGTGTGTGCTCTCCAGACCACAAACAGCATTGGAAAAAGACAGTAACAGATCCTTTGAGGCTGGAGCACACAGTTGATGTCCTTGCACACCTGTGATGTTGCTCCTCTCACTCCTTGGCTCCTCTTGGCATCCCCAGCACAGCGGCTGTGTCTCAGCTTTGGCTCATCCTGGCTGAGCCACAACATCATGGCACACACCAAGCAGATGCCTGGCTTGCCAAGAATGGGATCTCTCAATACACAAATCTGACTGGCACAGCCTTGCCAACCCGTGGTTCCCCGTCGTGTTGCTTAATGCTGCAAAGAGCTCCTGGTGCTGCTGAAGAGAGAATGTGGCCATTGTCCTGTCTTTATTAGGGACTCAAGATGAGATGTTACAGTCTTGCTGTCTGCAAGAGGATATCCCTCCTGAGCCTGGCAGGGTAAAGCTGTTGGAAGCAACAGCACACCAGCCTCAGCTGCTGGATGCATTTGCAAGCTGGAATAGGTATTTTCTCAGTTAAAGGGAATGGCACCTTCCTGTGCTGCTCTGGAGGCAGCAGGGCATGCAGTGGGAAAAAAAGGAAGGAAAAGGGTATAAAGAGGTGGTGCTGCCCTGGGTCTAGAGACATGGGGAGGACCCACTTGGGGAAACCACGAGGGCTCGCAGAGATGGAGATGGCTTATCCATACCATGACATCAATATTCCCAAGTATTTGGGCTCTGATGTTAAGTGGAGCCTGGGACCTCCTCCTCTACCTAGAGGCAAGCTTCTCTGGAAACCAGGGAAGTTGGGAAAATCCTCCCACATCCCAGATGCCTGCATGGCTCATGGCTACAGAGCTGCCTTCCTCCTCCTCTCTCACACCTTCCTCCATTTCTGCAAGTCCCTGGGAGATGCTGGATAATTTTTCCAGCTCCTCCAGGTGTCCATAAAACTATCTGCAGATTTCTCCATGGAGAGGGAAGAAGCAGTGAGGAGGAAACCCAAAGCCACAGCAATGCTCCCTCCCTATGGTTTTCCCTGGGGAAGGGGAGAAGCTCACTGAAGGTAGGGGCTGTCTCAAGCAGGAGACCCTCCAGATGGGCTCCCACCTTCACCTCATGAGCACCAAGGGATTTTGCTGCTGCAAACCCCAGTCCGGTGTGCCCTAGTTTGGCTCTTGCTCCCACTTCACTGGATCTACCACTCTTGGAAGTGGAAAGGGAGGAGCAAGGAAAGTGAAACCTCAGCTGGCAGAATCATGGTGCAGTGTTCCCTAAAACCACCAGTCCCTGAGGTATAACTGCCTCTGCTCTGGCCAAACATCACCCCTGGGAAGATGCTGGCAGCCTGGCTGTGCTGGCTCCATGCATGGTGGAGCATGAAGCCATTGGGCTGGCCTGCAGAGAGAGCAAACATTGGGCATGGGGGGAGGGATGGTCTGAGTATGGGGTGGTGGTGAGCAGCATGTCAGCAATGCGTCTTCTTCATGTCCAAGAAGCCAGAAACCTGCCAGCTGGGGTAGAGGGATGGGGCTAGGGTAGGTGGAGCTGGTGGCATGGAGTAGGAAGGGAGTGAGGGAGCAGGAGGCAGTTTCTTCTTCTGTTTCCTCCTTTTGCAGGCAGAAATGATCTCATGTTTTGTCTAATCTAAATTCTGTCAAGCAAGCAGGGAGAAGAAAAAAAAAAAAGAGAGATGGAAAGCAAGCAAGGGAAGGCTACACAGCTAATAAAAATCTGCTAGACACATGTTCCCTGAGCTCAGAGAGCAGGAAGGGGGAGCCAAGCTGTAGGAGCCTTAGGATGGAATGGAAAGGTGTGCTGAGGTCTCTGATGCCCCTGTGGCGAGTTTCATCCTCTTCTTCACCTGGTAGGAGCACTGCTTTCAGGGTCAGGGCAGAACTGTCCCTGGCCTGGAGGGTATCACTATCATGGTCACTGGCAGTTACCACCAAGCCTGAGTTAGGAGCCAGACCAATAGTCCCATGTCCCTTTAGTCCCATGTCCTCCCAAAGTTATTAGGAAGGGAGGAATACTGAACACACCAATGGCTTTCCCTCTTTCTTGTGGCATGTTTGCTTTTCCCATCACACTCGCTAAATCATATGGAGCAGGACAGATTCTCCCTTGGATGTGTGTGCGGAGAGAAGCTGAGAAAAGCTTTTTTTTTTCCATTCTCATCCTCAAAAAAGGTTTTCTCACCTGATAGATTTCACTGGCGTTTCTTTTTCTCCCCACATGTGGAGAAGAGCAGGACTGTACGGATGGGAGGACCGGTCCGTTGCTCAGTGCATGTCTGGAGCCAGCAGGAACCAGGCAAAAGAAGCAGTGATGGCTTTTGTGTAAAACGTGGCTTTTCTCAGCCATATCTGTTTATCACTTGGCTGCAAAAAACATTTGTGCCCACAAGATGCAGAAGGTGTTATGGGGGTAGAATGGGGAGGCTGCAGATTGGAGCATTACAGCTTCTCCTCACTGCTGGCTTATGGTGGCAAATGCCAGTTCCAGCTTTACTTTGGCTTCTTGTCACATTTACTCTCAACTGCCAGTGTGACAACTTCCCAGGGAAGAGGAGTCCCTGCCAGTGTCCCTGCCTGCACAGCGCATGGCCCCCGCTGAAGATGTCTGCTTTGGCTGCTGTTCTTCCACTGCAGCACATTGTTTTCTGGTTTGTCTGCATTGTCTCTTTGACAGAGTTCAGATGGGTCTGGTGTGCCACAGGGAAGGCAGCAAAATCCTCAGTGGAACAGCCTAAGAAGTGGTTTTCCCACTGGTGCCTACAGGAGATCTCTGTGACGCTTGCTGTGAGGTTTGCTGGTACCCAGCTGTTGCTCCTGGCATTGTTCTGATCCATAGGTAATGTTGATAAATGAATCACTGGGGGAGGTGAGATGCAGGTTTTGTGTTGTGGTCCAAAGGAGACCTTTTTCACCTCATTGAAACAGGGCTGCTGAGAAAGACGAGCAGCAGCCCGGCTCCGGCTGGCACCTTCTGCAGGTGCTCATCCTAAATGCAGCCAGGGATGCTCAGTGTCCCCAGTGAGATTTCTCCATCTTCCTCCACCCAACAGCACGGTCCCAGGAGATGTTGGGAAGGGGATGGTATATGAAGAACACCCAGGGGGATTGGTGTGGTTGCAGGCAGTGTGGGGTGAGAAGCAGTGGAGAGCAAAGAGGGTGATGGAAGAGTTTTGATCGAGGTCTCCAAATGAGGATCCTGAAA
Organism: Bolborhynchus lineola; assembly: GCA_025448015.1. Lineage (NCBI taxonomy): Eukaryota > Metazoa > Chordata > Aves > Psittaciformes > Psittacidae > Bolborhynchus > Bolborhynchus lineola. The sequence goes on along the minus strand of JAOEHX010071644.1, from coordinate 8,760 downwards.
TACATTCCCAGGCCACAGAAACCACACTGGAAAATTTACTTCGAATTACGTACTGTCAGGGACCAAGATGGGGCTTGGAAGAGCAAGGCTGAGCAGTACAAGCCCAGATGGGGCCTCTTGGTGTTGATTAACAAAACAAACAAACAGCATTGCCGATAATAAGCTCCAGCTTTGAGGGAGTGGAGAGGAGAGGTGATTAAAACAGGATGCCACCACTGCCATGTGCTCTTGGATTTGGGGCAAGGGCCCTGTGCCCTGCAATCAGGCAGCATCCACAGCCCCTTCCCAGATCCCTGAGGCAGATTCCTCTGAGTTCCACAGTGAGGTCCACGGGCACCAGGGAATGCTGCCAGCATCTTCCCGCATGTTCCCAGATGTTTCTGTCTCTCACATTCCCATTATTTTACTGCAGGACAAAGTGTTCAAATCCAGCATGTATCCATCCCTCCAGGATGGATCTTGTAAGAGCAGATGTCAAACAAGGGTGAAGAACTTTCCCCAGTGTGAGCAGTGGGGTGCTGGGTGGCTGTACCCAGAGAGTGTGCCCAGGTCTGGTGGCAGGACCAGACCCAAGGGACATGACCTGTGCTGCCCTGGATGCAGAGGGCAGCCCCACTCCAAACCTCTACCCGTCCACTGCAGTTAAAAACAGAAATCACTCTGTTAGTAGAGTGCTTGCAATAGAATACCATTGCTTGTAAAACCTCCTTCAAGTGAGACCTCAGATAGCATTTTTTCCTTCCTCAGCCTGCTTGCAGCAAAGTGATGAGGCGAGACCTGCTCTAATCAAGCTGTGGCTTTGGCTCCAAGGGTTCTAAGGATGGGGCTTCATGTTTTTTCTGCATTCCCCCTTCACTTCCCTCCATGTCTCAGGATTCATTGAAGCTTCCCATTAGCTGCTGGTGCTGGAAAAACCAGTGCCCCCGCAAGTACCCTCTGCTCCTGCCTGCCTGAGAGCAGAGGGTTGACCACATAACACCTTGTCTGCCTGGCTCTCAGCACGTCCCAAGCTCAGTCCTCAGTGATTTCTCATCTCCAGCAAGGCTTTCACATGGTTGGTGTATATCCAAGACCCGAACGTGTGAAACAGAAGGCCCAAATCATGGGAGAGAGTTGGATGCTGGTGCAACGACTCATTCAAGTTTCCATCACATATTTATTTACAGCACCCCGGATGTACCTCTGGAGCCTGCTCATGCTCCGAAGGTCCCAGTTTTCCTGCCATTGTCCTGAAACACAAAGCAGTTTCAGGGGCCCAGTGCGTCAGGGCAGTAATGAAACCGGTCTGGGAGCCAATCGCATCTTTATCTCCCCACCTCTGTGTTCCTGAGGACCACGTTTTTTAATTTGTGTTGGATAAACAATATAGGATTGTGTACGCAAAGAAGCTCTAATTATCCCCTCGGGTTGTGTTTCCTTAAAGGAAATGAACTGGGCACGGCATTCCCGCTGGAGAGGCACACCGGCGCAATAGCTTCCAGATTTCTCCTTGCGCCACAACAAACCAGCAGCTCCAGTGGCCCCAGAGAGAGTAAAGGGGTGCTGTGTGCTTGCTATTGGGGACTGGCTTCAAAGGATATGGAGGGCCCTCTTGCACCCCAAAACATGGATGCTGCCAGCATGGTGAAAGAGACCCTTCACCAACAGTGCTTACAGCTGTCTTCTCCCATGGATCTGCAGAGCCATCCTCCTTTCTCCCACTGCTGACCCCCTGCCCACACTCTCCTGTTTCAGGCAGGATCAAGTGCAAAAGGCTGCATGCAGCCGAACCTGATCCCATTCCTCCAGCACTGGGCAGGAGGTGCCGTGACAGCAGGCCGATTTGCCTCATTAAATGGGAAATTGCAGCAAGTGGCTGTGGACTAGAAACCAAGCCCTCGCCAGGGCAATCCGCTCAGGGCAGTACTGACTCAGGTCTCTAATCTTTCCTACAAGGAGCTTAAGCTGCATGCTCTCACCCTGCTGCCCAGGGAAGTACTCCCTGCAGAAAGTGCTTGGAGACTGCAAGGGAAATTATCTGCCAGAGATTACTTAGCATTTGCACGGGCCCAGGCTGGGTTGGGAGCCATTCTTAGATAAGCTGTTACTTACAAGAATTGCCTGGTTATTCACTGAAACTGTGATTTGCTGTAGAAATGCCACCTCATGCCTTCCCAGGGGCAGGTAGAGCACAGGTCTCTACCCAGCTCACTGCCAAAGTCGCAGATGCTCCTAGATAACCCCCCTGTAGGCACAATCATCTGCCCATGTGAGAGAGATGAACCATGAATCTTCTGTATTTATCCCTGCTCCACAACACTCACCAATCTTTATTTACACTGCTGACAATTGCTTTGGGCTATTTTTAGGCTTTATAGCTGATTGTATCTGTAATGTTATGGGTAGTTAACTTGGCAGCAGGGGAGTTGATGCAGGAGACTTTCACCTCTGCGAAGACCTGACAGCAAACGCTTGCAAGTGAAAAGGAGTGTGGTGGATCAGTCTCTAGTCCATTGCCCTACACAGATCATCACAGAGTTGGGCAGCCCATGCTGGGGATGGCACTAGTGCCCCACAGAGAACTGCAAGGAACAGATGGCACTGGAGAGGGCACCAGAGACCCCCTAGCCCGGTGCCCATTCACAAGGGTTGGCTTTTATTGTTCCTGTGCTAGGAGGGAGAGTTGCCCCATTGAAGTCAACAAAGCCAGTCAGGACAAGAACTGACCTTCTGCAAGAGGCTGCTTGCCAAAGGGCCCAGGGCATCCAGGACTGGGCATGAACTGAAATGAGGCTAGGGAGACCCAGAGTTCTGGGGGTTTAGGCAGGAGATGCAGGGGCAAAGGGGAAGGGTTGACTGCATGGCAGTGATTTTGGGATTCCTCTGGTGTGTGAGGAAGACGAAGGGGGAACATGTGCTGTCCAGAGGGTGGGTGTGAAGTGGAGTGCTGCATGGCCCCCCAATGCCCCTCAGCATCAGCAGCTTCAGGCAGCAGCACCGGCCCCCCTGCGCCCTCGTTAGTGAGCTGCAGCGAGAGGCCGCATGGTCATACAAGTGTAACATAAACCGCCCATTCCCCGTGCTTGCTCGCTGGGAACCGACTTTACCAAAGGATTTAAATTCAATTTGTTTTATTGCAATTTCTTTTTTTCTCCCCCCACCGATGCATCAAACTATCATTTTACTGAGATCAGCTGCTCTCAGCCTCCTCTTACACCCTCCTCCTCTGCTCCCCCTCCACTCGCCTTGACCCCCCACATCCCAGTGTCTGGATGAGCCCTCTAATTCTTTCTCCTCTTTCAAGCCCACCAACGCTTCCTGTAGTATTAGCCGTAGAAATGCCATGAATTTCCTTTGTGTTCCTGGTTGAAAAAGGCGGAGGGGGGGAAGGAGGAAAAGCACAGCGCGTGGCAGTGCTAGGGCTGACAATAATCTTTGCGGTTTTTCTCCCAGCCCCAAGTTTATCCCTGTGCAATTCAGCGTAGGAAAGCTCATAACGATGTGTCAGGAAGACCTGATGTATATTTGTTGAATGGCTGGGCCAGCAATGCCTTCTGCACTCCCACCCAGGGCTTATTTGTGTCTGAAGACCCCGGCCCTTTCATGCTGTTCTAATATTAGTGATTTATAGGGGTGGTCTCTTATTTTTTAACCTTCTTCCATCTTTCTCCTGCCCATCCCCTGCAAAAAAAAAAAAAAAAAAAAACACCACAAAAAAAAACACAAAACCCAACCAAAACGCAGAATAACGCTGCCTTTACTGTGTCTTTGCAGCTTTATCCTACTGGAGTCTGCAGAGGTGGGGGGGGGGGGCTGGCAGCAGCCTGGTGTAGCAGCACTAGGGCATCTCCCCCAGCCAAATGAGTGCTGGGGCTTGTCTGATTAACAGCTTGATTAATGAAACAGTGGTGACGTCCAATAACCGGGCATTACCTGCAGTAAGCAAGCCAGCGTGTTATCACCTGGTCGCTTCCCTCTGCCTCCGCTGTGTCCTGCATTCCTGTGCATGGGTGGGCTCTCAATTAGACCATGACCCTGCCCAGATTTATGCCCCTGTTTATCTGTCAGCATTGGAAACCATCTGCGGGGAGAAGGCCTTTGAAGCAGTGGAGCCTGAAGCAGGAAGGTCAGACAGGAGGACGGACACTCAGTGGCCTGCTCTCATGCACAGTTCCCTGTGTGAGATGGGGAACGGGGCTTGAATGGTGTGCTGGCAGTCCAGCATGCCCAGGGATGTGGGCATTGCTGGCTGTGGTGCACCTGGAAGTGGAAAGAGGGTGGTCCCTCCTGAAGGGCTGCTGGGTCTGTCATGTAGTACAGAAAGGATGGAAGCTGCTGCATCCTTTATAGAGGGAACGAGACCTCCAGAGATAGGAATTGTCTGGAGAAGGTAATCCAAGAACTTGCCTCATCCCACACCTTGCTTCCCACAGCAGCCAATGCCCTGTGACAGCTCTCTGAACCCTTGGGCAGGAGGGGGACTTCCTCTGCAGCCACTCCTGATAGGAAAAGGGGATGCTGGGGCCATGTGTTCCACAGCATTTAGCACTAGATGCCAGCAGCTCCTACATGGCTCATTGAGGCTTCAGTGGGAAACAGAGCTCCCCAGGCTTGTGAAGTTTCCAGACAGTTCCTAATTTCTAATGTTTTAAAGCATTTGTCCACAACACTTGTTTATTTGGGTTCCTGAAATCGGGGGAGGGAATCACAAGAATTCCCAGAGATGCCAGTTAGCATCAGACTGGGATAAGGAAAAATACAAACCTACTATGGCAGTAAAAAAAAAAAAAAAAAAAAAAAAAAAGATAAAATTCTTGCTTATACTACATGTGACCTCAACGTCTCAAATAAAGGGAAGGCAATAATGAAATGCAGTTCTGCTTCATACTAAGCACAGCATCCTTTGCTGCTTGAGTATTTTGGCTACCTGCTATACCAGCAGTAACACAGGCCTTACACCTCACAGATGGTTTGTTCTGGGGAGATTCCCAAGTTACATCTTCCCTCTCTGCCTTTTCATACAAAATGTGACCATCTGTTTCTTCTTCGCTCCCATTTTTCCAAGTCGCACTGCCATTCAAAGCAAATGCAGGGTCCTTCTTCCCCTTAGTCTTCCTCAGAAAGCACAACGTGCTCTGGTTGTCCCTAGTTCCTCATGGCCACAGTGAGCTCTGGGCTGCTCACCATGATGGCAGTGATCATTATTTTCTAAATCATCAATCATTAGAAATATCTCAACATAAACTGTATTAAATGAGCAATTTTTTTTCTGTTGGGTCTCTATAGAAACCTCATATGACATACAACCCGTGCAGATGATCATTTGTTTCTCTGATTGGGGGTTTGCCATTATATCTGCTGTTTGTAAAGTAACTTCTTTTCCCCATGTATTTGTACCAAGGCTGTTTCAAGACATGTTCCTGTGTGCTGATGTGCACAGCTCCTTCTGAGGCAGCTGAGTGCTAAGGTCTGTGCGAACACAGAATCACAAATTACCCATAGCCTGGCTTGTGAGCGTGTGCACTGGAGTGCATTCGTGCCTGGGAAGGCTCAGAAGTGTGTCCTGGTTTATCACACATGCATCCCTACATGGGACTACAAAGCATGGGTTGCATCTGACATAAGATACCTGATCTGAAGGTGAAAGAATGTGAGGAATTGCTCAGGCCCTGTGGTTGCATGGTTTTGCAGGGAGGGAGTGAAGGAAAGGTGCCATGAGTGACCAGGATGAGGGGAGCAGGATAGCCCTGCTTTCTCCATGGTAGCACCTTGCAAAGTCGTGTCTTTTCCTCCCTGCCCTTTCCCAGTTCCCAGTGTCCCGGCGAGGTGATAACATGTTTATTTCCTGAGGGGAAGAACAAATAACTTCCTGAGTTCTGCGCTCTTTTGTGTTTTATTATCCTGCTCCCTAGCACCCGCCACTTGCAGTGGAGAGTCCCTGCATTCTAACTGCAGAAACAATTATGTTTTCATTACGAAAGCAAATTAAGGCGCTTGCTTAATCGAGTTTATTAAATACCAATGAAGTCCCTGGGTAAATGAATGGCAAAGAGGCTTTCTGTGCTCAAGGCAGGAAGGAAACACAGAAATGTAATCAAGGCGATGGGCTGCCAGGCACGCACAGCCAGGCGGGCACGGAGCTCTGCGGGCACCAGCCTGGTCCCTGTAGGATATGTCTGTCAGGCCACTGGCCCATGGCCTGACTGAAACCCAAATGGAGGTCTGTGTCTCCTCAGCCCTCTCCTCTCTGGCTCACTGGAGCACCCTGCCAAGGCTGGGGGCTCAGCAGGAGCATGCAATGTAACCCCATTTCTCCAGATTGGCACTTTTCTTCCTCTCTCTCATCGCAGCCTTTGGATGGTTATTTTAAGCTGTCGTTATTTCCCTCAGGTCAACTTTTCTGTCACATCTCATCCCTTTCTCAGTGTTCCTGGTTGTTACTTTCTTCCTTCAAGATGTCTTCTCTTCCAGATCTTCTCCCCATCTGCCTTCCCCAATGTTCCCAGCCTCTCAGGGCTGGGCGAGAGCTTAGTGTGAGTCTGGGGAGGGAGCACAGGCAGAGGCTGAGCTTGGCTGACAGGGAAGGAAAGAAGGGCTGCTCAGGTGGGATTTTGGGAAGCTCTCCCAACATCGCCAAGAGGTCTTTGAGCTGGGATCAGGCAGGAGGAGGTGGAAATCCCCTGGCAGTATCCTGGAGAGTGGGTTTGCTCCAGCAGTGTTGCTGCTTGGGAGCTGGGAGGAGCAAGGAATGATGAAGGCACCACAAGATTGCTGCAGCTCCCCTGCACTCTTCACCTGCCCAGCTCAACAGCGGTGGTCACTGGCCATGGTGAGGGCCTTTGCTCCATCCCAGGATCTTCAGTGAGAGGCCACAGGATGTGAAGAGGAGCCCTGAGTGGCATGTCCTTCCTGGAGCTGGCTGGCAGCATGGTAGTGGTGTGGCAGGAGGCCAACGTCCTCCAATGGACCCCTTGCCTCCAGCCTGGCACAGGCTGATGGCACCATGGCACCTGGGTCTTCCTTCTCCCTGGATGTTAGTTTTCTTTGAATAATAAGTCAGGTTTGGTCTTTAAAATGTAACCAAAGTGTCAGGGCTAATTTGAAATGGAAAATAGGGTCTGGGGATAAAAAATCAAAAGACACAAAAAACCAGAAACAAGACCATTTTCTGTTGCAGTGCACCAGGAAATGGCCTTTTTCACCTTCTCTTTGTCCTTCCTTCTTTTTCCCCCAAAGCATTTCCAATGTCTTCATCCTTCCACTGCTCCTGTGCAGATCTGTCCCATGCAGTGAGGGACAGAGGAGGGGTCTCTCACTGGGCCCATGTCCTGGCTTTGTGCTGGAGGGTGTGCAGGGCTAGGGGTGCCTGTCCAGCCCTCTTCCTCCCCCAAGCAAGCAGAGAGCATGATGTGAGCACCAGGAGCAAAAGCAACAGGGGGTCTTTGCATGGCAGTGTTTCCAAGCACCAGCCCAGTCACTTGAGCAGGGTCTATTTGCTCTGTCACAACACCCTTGCCTTCGTTTGTCCCTGTGATAGGAAGCCCCAACTTCCTTCTTCTGAGCTCGCTTCTCCTCCTTCTGTGGGGTTGCTGGGCCCCAGAGGACACACAAGCAGCTCTTTGGAGATCTTTTGTTGCTACTCTGAGAGCTGATGCTCCTGCTCTGGCAGCACCAGCAATGGAGCACCAGTGAGTGTGTCCCTCCTGTGCCATGTATCAGAGTGCTAGTGATGGCTCCTGGTGCTGGTGCTGGCTCCTGCAGCTGGTGATGGCTTCCAAAACCAGTGATGGCTCCTGGCACCTCTGCAGCCCTGGCATTGCCTGGTGGAGCCTCGGCAGTGCCTCTCTGAGTCCTTTGGTGGGTGCAAAGAGGAGGGGAAGTGGAGCAGTGTATGCAGCTGCTCTCCCGTGTTTCCCATCTCCTCCTCCCCTGCTGACTGAGCACCTGGGAACCGGGGCCTCTTCTGAAGTTCAGGTTCATTAAGCTGTGTATTACCAGCGGTTTGTAACAGATCTCCACAGAGAGAAAACTTCAGAGATTGCACTGCCTTGCACCAAGTGGCAAACCTGGGTTATTTATATTTTATAATGTGAAATCTATGCTTGCTGTACGAGGGCTTGAGAGTCAAATGCCTTTCAAGCTCCTGAATAGCAAAATAAGTCTGAAAAGCAAACACTGAGGGGGTATTTGCCATCATTTAAAGCGGGTTTTTTAAATTCTTCTTTCTGTTGCTGTCTCACTCTCCTTCTCTCACTCTCCCATCACCCCTCCGTCTTCAGTGAAGATGCCCTGCAGCCGGCAGGACCCTTCCTCCAGGCCTGTGCCAGACTTCTCTACTGCCGGGGTCCCGGCTGAGGGCCGGGCAGCTCAGCGAAGCAGAGACTGGCTGTGCATCACCGCCTATTCCCCATTCGCTTTGCTGGGGCCGTGGTCTCCAAGCGCGGCTCTGCTGGCAGTCCCGCCGGTCCCAGCATGGGGAAGTGGTGCGCTGGGGTGAGGCTTCGACCCCAGAATTCCCGTGGCCGCTCTCCGCCCTCGGGAAAATCGACAATCTGAGCAGCCCGCGGCTTTCCCACGGGGACAGACCCGCGGCTGCGGCAGCCGGCACCGCCGAACCGCGCTCCTCCACCGCCTGGCGCCGGGGGCACCCGGCCAGAGCGGGGCCACTCCGGGATCCCGCTCCTCCGAACCGCGGCGACCCGGGGAACGGGGGGACCGGGGAGGGCGGGAGCGGCCCCTACCGCCGGCTGCCGCTAGGGGGCGAGCGAGCCTAAGGAGAGC
>JAOEHX010071638.1:6271-31343 GCA_025448015.1 Bolborhynchus lineola | reverse complement strand
AAAAAAAAAAAAAAAAAAAAAAAAAAAAACAAAAAAACAAACAAAAAAAAACAACAAACAAACAAAAAAAAAACACAAACAAAAAAAAAAACCACCCCGAACACCCAACTCACTTTTAGTGAGATTCGGCAACGAACATATTTTTTTTTGAGAGACTATGAAAAATAAAACCCTTCCACCTCAAAAGTAAGCCTTGATGTAACTTAAAACACTGCTCCAAACCCATTCATCCTCTAGTTTTTTTTGTTTGCTTGGGGGTTTTTTGTTGTTTCTTTTTTTTTTTTTTAAAGAAAAGTTTATTTCTTGGACTTTTTATTGATTGTTCTTGTTCTAGACCTAAACTAGTATCAGTGCCAATATAAAACCCTCCCAATGCTTTACATTAGTAACTTTGATATTTTTAGGTTTAAAAAGCACAATTTGCCTCCCCAAAGCTTCTGAAATACCACTTTTATCAGCTACTACAGATTAATAGGCCATAAGAACATACACCAAAAGAAAAAACAAAGAAAAACATGATTTAATGATGATTTAATAAATTTTTTATAAAATCAAAATAACATTTTGAAAAACTGTCAAAAAAACAATAAACCCCAAAAAAACCAACCCCACGTACTGCAAAGTCTTGTACTTCAACCACAAAATTCCCTTATCTCTCTGGAGTGAGACTATAGTTGCTTTTTTCTAGAAACATGATTCTGACCCATGCAACAGCGCCACTAACGCCTCTCACAACAAAAGCGCTTTGAATATTGTTTGCACAAGGCTGATCTACATCATTTGCTGGTTTTTACAATTGTTTTCATTGATCATCTGCAATGAAAAAGCAGGTATCAAGATCAGAGGGGGATTCTGGTTATTCAATATAACATGTGCTCCCAAAACATTAAAACACATCTATCTGAACTTTCTTTCTTGCACGAAGAAACTGAAAAGCTCTTTAATAAAAATTTCAGAGTCAAACCCAGGAGCTACTGAAAGACAGCATGGTGTAAAATTTCAGTTACAGTGCAGTTTTATCATTTTCCCCAGCAGCCACATTACTGACTCTAAAAAGGAGTAGTTTGTTTCTAAATGAACACACATGTCCCTTGAGAATAGAAAATTTTAAAATGTGAAATCTAAGCACATGATCTTCTGAGAGAAGTAAAATGTCCATATTAATCTTCATATCTTAGCATCAATAGTAATACATTCCAGCTCTATGATAATTTAACAAAGTTATCTAAAATTGAAGGGTAATATTCTACATCTATTATCACAGCAAAAACTTTATTCTAGGAAATAGCTACCGAAGCACTGTAAGGGGACTAAATCCTATTTTTAATCTCAGGAGTAATAACGTCCTAAAAATCAGATTTAGTTTAAAAGAATAACTGGCGTCATCCCTTAGCAAAAACAAACAAAACAAAAAAAAAAAAAAAAAGGAAAAAATATTACTCGCATTTTCACAATACCATAAACCTAAAAATACACTGAATTTCACATAACATAAAAAAGCCAATGCTGACAAAGTCTTTTATTAAAATGGAGAAAATAATTCATTACTAACATACATCTATACTGTTTATAATTTGTTAGTCTGTTTGGGGGATTTGTTTGGGGGTTTTTTGTTTGTTTTTTTTCAGTTGGTTGGTTGGTTTTTACACTTCAAGCAACCTAATATCCAACAACCAGAAAGTCAGACCAAGTTCTCAGTTCCCTGTAGAGAATTCTTGCCAGGTTTGCCCAACTTCTGAGAAGTTTACATGGGCTGAAAGCACATTACCAACACATGCCACAGTTTCTCATTTGTCTTAAGTAACGCCCGTGATCATGAGGGTACCAAGTGATCCTAGCATGAAATGAGATGCTTCTTTAGAAAAAAAAAAAATACTAAGAATAACAGAAAGCACACAGTATTAGCTGTTTGACATTATGAAAGTGATAGAAATGCAACTAGTGACAAGAACATTTATGCATACAATAATATAAATGTTTAAATTCTGATTTGTTACACTACAGTGCAGATGACTGAATGCATCTAAGAATATATTAAGGTATTTACTCAATACAAAAGGAACATCTGCTTCATTACTCATTTTAATAAACTATAATAAAGACATTTCATGCTTTTTCATTTAAGTACTGCAATGTAAGAATCTGTCATTCCTAAACTCTTGGGGTTTTTTGGGTTGTTTTTTTTTTTTAAGAACATTAATGAAACATGCTGGAAGCTGATGATCCTTATTCTGGTTGCTAGTTGGCAATTTTGGACAAATTTAATTTGAACGGGTGTAAGTAGAAGTGGCTTTGTTCACTTCCCAAAAGTTCTGCCAAGGAACACTGGGAAGCCTAGACAGCTCTTCCCCTCTCACAGCCTGGGTGGTATGTACGAAATGATGCATTTTTATAAAGTCGTTTAGGCTCAATATTAAAGCTGTTTTCTCAGTGTATTGATTCTTGATGATTTGTTATGCCAGCAGCTTACATATCCAAACAGCTTTGGAAAAATACAGAGAAAGCTTCAATGCACAAGGCAGAGATTTGTGAGAACAAGTTTGCATTTCGGCCTGTACAGAAAGCCAAACCAAAGAATGCCTATCTTCATTTTTTACACTACACTGAAGGCATCAGTTGCTGGAAAAAACAGCAACTTTTTTATTATTTAATTATGTTTGAATCCTAATTGTTTTCTAAAGCACAATCAGCATTTAGTTTTGGGGGTTTTGTTTGGTTGATTGTGTTTTGTGGTTGTTTGGGGGGTTTTCTGTTTTGGTTTGGTTTTTTATTACTTGTAAGTTAGCTATACTTACTCTCCAGCAAACTGAACTGCTGAAAAAAACTGAACTACAAACTGAACTATTCTCCTGGTCATTTTTCAAGAATAACTATAGCACTTTTAACAGACTAAACATAGCTGCCCATTTATCTGGCCATTTATTGCTATGGAACTGTAAAGCAAAGATTTCCTCTTCCTGAGGAGAATACTCTTATTGTTTGATGATAAATACTATTTTAATGCAGTTTTGAAATGCTGTTTGATTAAACACTGAGTAGGATCAAGTGTTATTTGTTAATATGGAACACTAATCTATACAATGATCATTTACTTTAACATTACAGCAAGAAACACAAGTATCACACAGAAATCTGGCATACTAGATACCTAAGAGCAGCTAGCAGAAGCTAGATATACACTAGATTCAACTCTACTCCCTAGTAACTACCTTCCTCACTTTCAAGAATTCAGTTTTGTCCATTCATTCCTCTCCAGGGCTCTTGATAATTAGCACACTATCTTTTTTCCATCCCAGATAAAAGACTAATCAGCACACACACTTCTTTAGGACTGAGTTCAGAACATGACCTAAAAGCACAGGCTTACATACTATAGCTCTACAAAGACGATCCCCTGATTTGGCAGAGGTTTTTAAAAGAAAGGACCATCGCCTTCATTGCTAAAACAGCAGCAAGGCCACATTCAGATGAAAAGAGAGATGCATTTAAATAAACATATTTTTCATTAAAAAAATTGGAACTCCCATATGCACTCTGGGGGAAGTCCATAAAAGCTACAGATTTTGGTGCCGCAGTATTAATACACTGGAGAATCTGATACAAAAATTAAAGGCTTCCTACAGAGTATTGTTCATTCTGTGGAGCAACATTCTGCTTATTTTGTCAAAATAGAATACTGAAAGATAAGCTATGAAATACATGTAGTAACAACAAATAATTTCAAAACACAGTAACAGTATAAAAACCTCTTATAGTAACATCGTAGAAAGTTCTGGGCCACACTATGTTTTCACTAGTACCAAACAACAACAAAAAAAGCGTACGTAAGTGGTGAGTATTTTTGTATTTTGGAACACTCATGATTGCTGTAACCACTTGACAGTTTTTTAATCACTTCCAGAATAAAAACCATCAGTCTAAGGAAGATAACTATCTACCTGGGTATGTACCACTGACATGGATAGACAGAGAAGAGTTACTTTATTTGAATTGTGGACCAATATGAAAAATTTTGGTCTAATGACATTGGATTTAGTATTTCAGTTGTTAAACTGTTTACTAAACACTTTTAAACTAATGACAACATTTTACTAGCTATTTTTTGGCTACATAACGCAGAAAAAGACAAGTCAGCTGGCTTTTATTCCTTTCAAAGCAATTATGATATGATATGCAGGAAATTTTCACAGAAAAATGTGAGTTTCAGGTTTCTGTGCTCTCTGTATATTGATGATTTGACATTAGAGACTTGGGATTTTCCAGAGCAGATTCTGCTGACATGCAACTATATTTCTGACACCATTACTAGACTTAAGAGTTGTTAGCTGCTACAGTGCAAGCATGAAGCATTTAGAACTACTCAGACATTGGACTTAAGGACTATCAGGATCCTTCTGCTATATACTCTGATTTTGCCAACTAATTTACACTATATTACCACCTTTTTTTTTTTTTTTGACAAAAAGAAAAGTCAGTCTGTGGGCAATATGACATTTTGTACACACTTGCACATTTCTTACGCTTCTATGGTCCACATTTTCTTCCAGTTATCCTAGTTATCTTCATATGAAAATCTCACCATCAAACACAACACACTACATACATCACTATGTAGAGTATATTAACTAAGAAGCAAAAAGCAACACCTCCCAACCCTTCATAACGGAGTAAGAAATTTTTACATTCAAACCCTGTTCTTCATTAATTTAAAAATATTAACGGTATTAAGTATAACAGTGCAACACACATAAGATTTCAGCTGAAAGACACCCTTGGAGCAGTTAAGACAGCTCTCCTGTTACGAAGCATGGGCAAAGGACCAGAAAAAACAGCTTCAATGAACACATGAACTGGTTGCTAATAAGCATTTTAGGGAGGAATAAAGGGACAGAGGAAAGCTCTGCTGGAGGATGAATGGGAACTGACCTGAGGCACGTCCAAAACCAACACTAATACTAACTAGGAATAAGGATATGCACATTTACCCATCTGAATCAGCCCACCTCTTTATACTTATCCGCCCAGTAGCCTTTTGATCTCTGCTCCCACATTTACTTTTCATTGTTTTGCAACTCATCATCACCACATCACACTCTGAAGCAGAGGATCTCTGCCTTTGAACAGAAAGGAAAGCATTGTGCTTAATGGCTTCACATGGCAACAGTAAGGCAAGGTATTAAAAATAGATCAGGTAGCAGGAAAAAGAAGGCAGATGTGATGCCCCACTACAAATTACGGGTACCACAGCATTTACTTCAAATGTATAAAATTACACTCTTAAGTGAATCAAAATATTTCATATTTTCACAGAAAAATGTGAGTTTCAGAATTAAAATATTTCATATTTTGATTTAAAATTTTAGATTGTATTTATTTAATTGATGAGAAAGAAATCTTGGATTTTCCTAATAGTTATGCAGATGTAACCAATGATCCAAAAAGCAAATTGGGAGTTGCTTTCTTTTCACTGCTAGCAACATACAATTATGAAGCTGTAGATGCGTGCTTGAGTTAGAGGCTTCTATAGCCTTATCAGTGCCCATATCAGTACTCATATCAGGAATAGAGCAAAGACAAACTACTGTCTCAAATACTATTTGGAGTGCAGAGAAATTGGGTCATTTTTATTAGGTCAGTTTTCCTAATCACAACCAAGTAATAGATAATGGAAGAGTTAATGAATGGTCAAGAACAAAGGCTTGCCTAATGACAAGGGTGATTCTTCATTATCTAGGAAAGCACAAGATTTTTGCTGCTGTCCTCTCAGCCTTCTCTGTCCTTTAATGAAGAATACCATTTAAGAATGTGAGCTATTGCACATTAAAAAACAAAAAAAATCCCAAAAAGATCAACACAAAAAAAACCAAACCAAAACAACAAAACAAACCACAAAACTCCAAGAAAGTGCAAGATACTAGGAAACGCTAGGGTGGTATCACACAATCTCTATAGAAACATCTATAGCAACTCATTACTCAGTCGTCTGGGAGTGTTGATCAGCTGAAGGATAGCAAGGCTCTACAGAGAGGGATCTGAACAGGATGGAAGGATGGGCTGTGAGCACTAGTATGAGGTTCAACAAGACCAAATGCCGAGTCCTGCATTTGGGCCACAACCCCATGCAACACTACAGGCTTGGGGAAGACTAGCTGGAAAGCTGCTCAGCGGAAAAGGAGCTGGGGGTGTTGATTGATGGAACTGAACATCAGCCAGCTTGAGCCAGGCAGCCAGTGAAGCCAATGGCATCCTGGCCTGTATCAGCAATAGTGCGGCAGCACGGCCAGGGTAGTGATCATCCCCCTGTACTGGGCACTGGCAAGGCCACATCTTGAATCTTGTGTTTAGTTCTGGGCCCTCAACTACAAGAGAAACATTGAGGTGGTGGAGTGGGTCCAGAAAAGAGTAATGAGCTGGTGAAGGGTCTGGAGAATAATTCTGATGAGGAATGGCTGAGGACCTGGGGATGTTTAGTGTGAAGAAGAGAAGGCTCAGAGGGAACCTTATCGTTCTCTACAACTACCTGAAAGGAGACTGTGCTGAGGTGAGGGTCAGTCTCTTCTCCCAATAAACAAGCGACAGGACAAGAGGAAACAGTCTCAAGCTGCACTGGGGAGGTTTAGATTAGATATTAGGAAAGATTTCTTCACAGAGAGGGTGATCAGGTATCGGAACAGACTTCCCAGGAAAGAGGTGGAATCACCATCCCTAGAAGTGTTCAAAAACTGCACAGGCCCTCAGTGATACAGTTTAGTGGTGGTCTTAGCAGTCCTGGACTAATGGTTGGACTTGATGATCTTAAAGTTCTTATCCAACCTAGTTTATTCTATGATTCCATGATCAGAATTCAGCAACTACCTGTTATCCTCTACTCACACAAACTGCATCTGCCCATGCATCAAGATACAGGGAACAAATCTGAAATTTTCATCCTGCCTAGAAAGCAGCTGCTATGTTTTAGTGCTATGATTATTTTTCTTGTGAAATGACACTTCACTATTTCTCTTACAACTGACACATTTTGATATAATGTTTGCATCAAATATATTTCTAATACTTGTATTATTTTCTTACTCCTAAAACTTCAAAACTTCTAATTTAAGAGAATCTTAGGTCAAAATTTCAGGTCAGGGAAAAGTGCTTATGGTACAGTATGGAAAAAGCAGTTTAGAAACAGAAACCAAAAGGTTTAGTTACACAACTTCTATGTTCTATGCCAAGAATGCCAACATCATCATTGGCACATAACATGATTCGTAGAACTACTAAGCTTACTAAATTTCATCACAGAACTATCATTTAATGACTGTTAGCCAATCCTTAAAGTCAAACAAAATTATCTTTCCATTATCACAGCCATTTAAAATTATCTCTACTTTGTTAACAGATTTTCTGTAGGCTTCCTGCTTATTTGTCTAGAAATAGATTCTAGCTGAGTCATATTAAAGAAAAACCCAAGAAGAATCTTCTAGAGGATTAACTTCCAACCTGGCAATAACATGATGCATACAGTAACAGCCACTGCCTAAAATTCAAAGGCTTCCTGAACTTGTCCAAGGATTA
Source organism: Bolborhynchus lineola (assembly GCA_025448015.1). Lineage (NCBI taxonomy): Eukaryota > Metazoa > Chordata > Aves > Psittaciformes > Psittacidae > Bolborhynchus > Bolborhynchus lineola. Next base: position 23,783 of record JAOEHX010071638.1, on the reverse strand, counting down.
TATTTACAGGTGCGCAGATGGGAAAAGAGAGCCTAAATCTGAGTAGGGAATGCTAAGGATGGGGATTCACCGGATGGGGATTCACCTTTATTACTGCCACCTTCTGGATTTTAGTGTTTCTCTTCTGACCGGAAAAGATCTGTGTAAAATTCAATATTGCAAACTTAAGTGATTTTCTAAACATGAGCTCTTAAATCATCCTTTTGAGTACAAATGGTTGTTCAGTCTCTTTTTTAATTCTCATCTTGGAGATAAGATAAACAACAGGCTAGTTTATAAAAGGAGAACACCACCATGTTCATGTTTTTTTATTAAAGAAGCTATGATTGAGCTGCTACATGCTGAACTTCAAAGGAAAGATACTTTAACCATACCTCCTTGCCAGTCCCCTCAAGGGATTCAGGTGAAGGGACAGGCAGACATCTGTGAAACCCAAGAGACTTTAAACTGTAATGCAAGTCATAAGATTATCATAGTTGGAACCAACAGTAGCAGAATTTCAGGCACTTCAGTACCTTTATTAGTGAATATCTTGCTGGCGGCAGACTTTCAAACACACGAGTGGCTGTTCAGAGATTCTTTAGATTGCTATGCTGAACTTGGGCTACTTTTCAAGTCAGAATTTAAAGAACTACTCAAAAAGAAAATATGATATTCATCTGCAAGATAACCTGAAGGCAAACGTGCAGAATATCCTTACTTACAGGACGCTAAAGCAAATTACAGGAAAAGATGCAATAAAAGGAATCTTAAAGCAAAGAAAAAAAAAAAAAAACAAACCTACAACATAAAAGGTTTCATCATTTGACTGAAAATAAGAATATTACCCTTTACCCGCACACTTCTTCAGAGCACTTCGACACGCAGGCATGCAGGAATTGTTTCCAAAAAATGAAACCACCTATTCTAGGTAAAATCTGATACAGGACTTCAGATAAAATTCGTATGAATTAACAGCACTATATCTGGATGTTCTGAAGTTTACTTTACTTAGCAATTACACAACCTTTCAGCTGCCACCTTCCAATTCTCATTTTCCCTAGATTTTCTACAGGAGTATGCAAGAATGTTATAATCTCAACACCAGAAATCATTACATAGCACTGGACAAGGCTTCAAAATGCTTTTCTATTCAATCTCTTTCTCTTTAAGAGATCTGTTGTACAAAATATGGAGACATTTTAGTATTTGATGAGTACAGCAAGCCTGCTGTAGTTCAAACTACACATAAGCTTCAAAAATTATGGATAGATTGATGATACTGAATTTTCTGAAAACAGGGAAAAATCAAGATTTCAATTAACCTCCCCAAAAGATACGAGAATGGAACTGCTAACATGAGAGTGTAATCTCTTGTACGCAATCTGCCTCACAAGCTAAGAACAGTATCAGCTTCTATTTGGCAAACTGAAGGGACCTATAACCACTGTTACTAATGTCAAGGAACTAAAAAAGAGAAGATACATGCAACAACAAGATGTTTGTCAAAATGGTTACCACTGATTTATCGACACCATACCACATGCATCTCTACAGTCACTGACGAAGAGTCATGAAAAATACTCATCATGCTAAAGCCTATGCAAAGGTTTCTTACTCAGAACATACATAATATACATCAAAAAGCTTTATCCTCTTGCTAAGAAAAATGCTACACTTCCCTAATTTGAGAACTACTTCATCTAATACTCTTATTGAAGAAGGAAAAAGTGAAAATGCCACAGTGGTTTGTTAAGGATATCTACAAAACACCTAGAATATAACTACTTTCAAGAGAGACATTAATTTGCATGCAATTACTCCAGGGTTCCAAAAACGGCATATCTGACTGAAACAGACAGAAGTTCTACGTACCTCAAAGCCAAGTCTATCTTTTTCTTTCCAGAAACAGAAATGTGTAACCTTCTTATCCCAGAATTCATCTGGCTTTACTACACAAACAAGTGACACCTCAGCTGGAACAACGTTCTGTGAAACAAATGAAAAAAGGAAACCATTCAAGATTAAACCTTCACTTACCACAGAGCTGAATTCCACTTATATGTCATCATCTATTCAAGAACATAGATTAACCTCTGTCTGTAAGTTAAGTCTGCTGCATCTGCCTTGCATGCTGCCTCCATCCCACTTTGCAGTAGAGGGCACTAAATTTCATAGCAAAATTGTGTTAAAACTGACAGAAAATCTAATCTCTTTACTCTCAGTCCTGAGGCCTAAGCATTAGGCTGTGCTACACCAGTACAGAAAAATACAAGTTATTGGCTAGACTTAATTTATGGCATTTTCCTTAAAAGAAAAAATATCAAGGATAACAAAGCTTTCTACCTATGTAATTTGCTACATAGAATAAAACTGTAATTATGAAGTCAGAAAAAATTGCATACTTAGTAAATCATATGACAAGATTATATCCTATAATTCTCTAGTACATACTTCTTAGACGAGAATGAAAGGGCATAATATTAATTCATGGGAGTATTACTAAGAAAACAGTCCTCTGCCTAAAGCAATAATTTAATCTACCAGGTTGATTTTATACTGGCACACTGAAAATAGACGAACAAACAGAGACTCTTGATTACTCAAGTCACCAGCTACAGCAATAAGCAACAGTTAGGTAATTACAGTACTGACATAAAAGTAACAGTCCATGAGATTTTTCTTCAAGGCATTATTTATAGAAACGTAATTCTGAAAAAGTACACCTAACACAGCAATTAAAAAAAGGAAGATATTTCATTCTTATGCCTTTTTAATAAATACACAAAAACTACTTCCCACATAACATCCTTAACTGAACTGGAGAGACATCAATTTGATAGATGGACCACCCAGTGGATAAAGAACTGGCTGGATGGCCACATGCAAAGATTTGTGGTCAATGGCTCAATGTCAAGCTGGAGATCCATAATGAGTGGCATCCCTCAGGGATTGGGACCGCTCTTGTTTATCATCTTTGTCAAGTGACATGGACAGTGGAATTGAGCATGCCCTCAGCAAGTCTGCTGAAGTCACCAAGCTGTGAGGTTCGCTTGACACGCTGGAGGGAAGGAATGCCATCCAGAAGGACCCTGACATGCTTGTGAGGTGGGCTGATGCCAACCTGATGAAGTTTAACCATGACATGCGCAAGGTCCTACATATGAGTCAGAGCAATCCCAGGCACAGCTACAGGTTGGGCAGAGAAGAGATTCAGAGCAGCCCTGCGCAAAAGCACTTGGGGATGTTGGTAGATGAGAAACTTAACATGAGCCGGCAGTGCGCATTTGCAGCCCAGAAAGCCAACCGTATCCTGGGCTGCATCACAAGCAGCGTGACCAGCAGGTCGAAGGTGATCCTGCCCCTCTGCTCTTGTGAGACCTCACTTGGAGTACTGTGTACAGTTCTGGGGTCCTCAACGTAAAAAGGACATGCAACTCTTGGAACAAGTCCAGAGGAAGGCCATGAGGATGATCAGGGGACTGGAGCACCTCCAGTATGAAGAAAGGCTGAGAAAGTTGGGGCTGTTCAGCCTGGAGAAAAGAAGGCTGTGTGGAGACCTCAGAGCAGCCTTCCAGTATCTGAAGGGGTCCTATAGGGATGCTTGGGAGGGACTCTTCATTAGGGATTGTAGTGACAGGACAAAGGGTAACAGGTTAAACAGGGGAAGTTTAGATTGGATATAAAAAGGAAGTTGGTTACTGTGAGGGTGGTGAGGCACTGAAATGGGTTGCCCAGGGAAGTTGTGAATTCTCCGTCCCTGGCGGTGTTCAAGACTGGGTTGGACAGAGCCTTGGGTGGCATGGTTTAGTGGGAGATATCCCTGCCCATGGCAAGGGGGTTGGAACTAGATGACCTTAAGGTCCTTTCCAGTCCTAACTATTCTATGATTCTATTCAAATTTTACATACTTTGAGGCTTCATCTAAGTTTGAGAGGAAAACAGCCCTAGTAAAGAGAAATTATCTGTGCAGAAAGCAAGGCACTAGTCAAAGTTCTCTCTTCAAAGTGCTGTATCGTGCATTGTCTTTTACCACTGAGACCAGAAAATAAACAATTCTGTTTAGCAGACTTTATTCTAACCCTACCATTTTGAAAAGCTAAAATAATAAAGTGCTGTATATTTCTTTAATTGAGAATTGGCACTTATTTTTCCCCTTCTCCTATTTTGTGTAGCATCCAGAATATGACTGGGACTATTATATACCATAAAATCAACTACAGCCAACTTCAATGAAAACCAAGTAGTATAGTATATTGCACCAAAACCTGCTCAGCTGCACAACCAGTGTGAATTTTGCTGCCCTGCAGACATTCCTACTACTCACAGTTAATAATGCCAGCAACATATTTCTGTGTTTTAATTAAAACTCTGTTTTAGAACAGGGTCTACAATTGTGTGTTCTCGGCATTTAATGAACTTGTCCCTCACTTAAGCAAGGCGTATCATCCACTTTTCAGATTGCTTCTTTCTGCACTGAACTGTCATAGAGCCATGTTTTGTAATTTTAAGAGGCTACAAATTGTCTATTTCTCTATAAAGAAACTACTACATCTACAATAACAGAGCTATTGGGTTCACATCTGTAAAATTCGTCAGTAAAAAATTTATTTACCTGTAGCATTAACACAACTGTCTTTACCACGTTCCATTGTGATTTTCTGCCGTCCACTATCACAGTAAACCCTCTAGCTTTACACTTCTCACTAAAAGAAGAAAAACACTTAGAAAAAAAATGTGTCTGACAAAGTTGTAAGTAATGAAACCCCATGAAATTTACATAAAGTAGAACAGCACTTCATAATCTTTAGTACCCAAATCTGCAATTACAAAAACCAAACTATTTCTGTGATCTTCTGAACTTACAAAAAACAAAGCAACCTGCATGTGACAGTAAGCATTGTCTCACACTGAGAAATGTAACTGTTATTTCGTGTTTAAAAAATCAAAAAGCAAATAAAAATGGCAATGATTCTTCCATACTGCCACCACAAAAGAAAGGTCTTTTTTCTTCATGACTGACAAACAGAACATTAGATGATTTCCCAGTTTGTACAGAGAACATAGAGAACTTCGGTTGAATTTTCACACAGTTATTTTACACTAATATATGTAAAAAAATATGTCAAGTTGAGACAGCAGAACAACTGACACTTGCTAGAATGACAATGCCTGCATCTGTTCCATAAATACAGCCAAATTCTTAAGTCAATGAGATGACTTGCTCAGATGACCATTTGGTACTTTCATCACTTAACAAAAGACAACAAGCTGTTGAAAAACCCTAAAATATCCACAACTAAGATATTGTGCAACATCCTTATATACCTTACATGTTACTTGTAAGCAACCTGAATTTATTCTTTGCTTCTCTCCCCAATAAGAATTTTTTAAGAACCTTAACTACAAAAAAAAAAAAAAAAAAAAAAAACCAACAAAAAACCCCACACGTTTAATTGTGCTTTAAGAACATTTTTAAATTGCAATAAGCAAAGTACATTAGTCTTCAGCCATTGTTCCTCTGTATCCAGAGGAGGAATTTAAATGGATAACAAAAGCAATCATTATCCAAGAAGCTTCTTGTCTTTTTAAATCAGGGGCACAAGGGAAAAAAAAAAAAACAACAAAAAACAAACAAAAACAAAGCTATGACAGATCAATCTCTGGATTTTAGGGAAAAGAAAATGCAGTTAAGCTAGGACAAAGAACTGTCACTATAAACTTGCAGGGTTGCATGCGCAGAACTTAATCAACAATGATTTTATGGCACGGTCTGAATGACAGGGTACTCAAATCATCATTCAGCACATTTTAGTAGTATTTTAACTTTAAACATTTGAGTTGCTCACTAACTTCAGTAAGACTTCATATGTTTTTAGACTTGGTGCACACTTACGCACTACAATCTACAAAGATTAGGCACATAGAATAGAAAATATAGAAGAGGAATATTTTTTTTACTTTGGGCATTGCTACCTTTGCAAGCTTAGGAATTTCATTAGAACGGCTCATTAATTTACATAGCAATTTAAGAGCACTGACATCAAAAAGAAGTTAAAGACATCCCAAGAAAGGAATGAGGAAGTACACAAGGAAAAAGAAAAAACAGAAGTGTCAAATATACAGTATAAAAGGACATATGCAAACCTTGGTAGGTACCCACAATTAAACAGGATGTACGCTTCTAATTCAGTCAGGCAGTACCACATTTTAAACGTTACTGAAGAGAAAGTAAGAAGAAAAAAAAAAAAACAAACCATAAAAATATCCCTTCCACCACCGGAAAAGGTGGCAGCCCTGAACAGAATGCCTTTGAAATCACCTTGGGATACTCAGCAGGTAGTCTAATGTGACACTCAGCTCATCCATGCTTGTCTGTTCAAGGCATAATGGAATTGTCAGAATGAGGCCACTTCTTCTGTCCTTCCCTCCTATTCAGGGGAAAAAAAAAGGTCATAAGAAAGGTAATATGCCTTGGTAGTTACATAGTTCCAAAATACATCAGAAAAGTAAACTTCAAAGTTGCTGTGAAACTAACATTGCACCTCTCAGTTCCAAGGATTCGTTCACCACACTGACGTTTAAGGTATCACCAACGCTTCAAAGCACAGACTACATCTGTAGCTGTCAATAATCTTTCATGTAGTACTTTCAACATAAACAACACAAATCAAGTTTTCCAAAAGCATTATTTTTGCATATCTAGACAGAACTGCTAAAAAGCATCTTATAGTCCTTGTATATTACCAGCATGACAGAAGCAGTAAGCTTCCAAAGCCCGCACGTACCCAGCAGCTCCCACTGGAATACACTTCCTATAAGTATCAACTACACAAAAGCAAGATCTTGTACTACATAGGCTGCCCATGACACATACTCTGAATTAGTAGTTCATTCAAACATGTAAGATTTCCAGACCTGCCTCAAAACACGTAACAGCCACCTTACACTTGAGATAAATATTTCCACCGAGTTGCTTCAATCTGCACACGTATTTGCAAACCCTTCTGGTAAGAGCTTTCCAAGCAGTATCAGCGACAAAAATCTTGAAAGAGCTGGCCTCACATTTTTATATCCATTACGAGATCCAGTAAGATAAAGCATTAGGTGATGCTGATGTGCTGCATTTAAGTAGACTGTTCTACAATTGTGGTTTGGGTTATTCTTGACTACACAGATTCTCAAGAAAGTCTCTGGAAAGGTACAGTTAAAAAAAATAAAAGTAAATGGATCACTATGAAAGCTGACATTTTTTCTTCTGGTGTTTCCAGTCAAGACTGACTTCATGAGTCACACAGGTATAAATCAGTGATCAAAATGGATCTAAACTAGGTTCTTACTCCTAGCTTAAATTAGAACTTGAGCTAAATCCACTGAATTTGGAACAGCTCATCTAGTCCATATATTCTCCATTTTGAGCAAACCACTTTATCTTTTTTCCCTTTCTGCCCTTGAATCTTATAATGTCTAACCAGCAAGAAGAAAAGAGATCTTAATTTAAAAACCCAATCAAGTGTCTCGGTTGGAGGACCAGGAGGGGAAATATGAGAAGTGAAGAGGGGAAATTGCACATCAAGTGAAGGACATTAGTGAAGCCAACCATACTCCAGAAGGACATAGTGCTTCAGTTTACGGCTTATTAAATCACAACTTTGGCAACCTTAAAAGTTTGGGGGTATTTTTTAAATCCTTGAGTATTTTTCTAAATACCCATCTGTACATTAAAACAGTTTCAAAGTAAGCATTCCACAACCTGGAGTAGCTGAAAGCCTTTTCCACTTTATTCAATATTATTTTTTAGAATAAGTTTTAATATATTAGCTATTTAATTAATCAGATAGACTAAAAACAAAAGATACATTTAAGTACATGTAGGAGGCAGTTTTCTCTACGCTAGAAAAATCGTACAAAAATAACTCTCAGCTTTACATAGGGTGAAAAAGAAGCAAAGTAAATTTCTGTAACCTGAGAAAGAATACCTTTATTCTCAAACTGTGTTATTCATGTGGTTAAAGAAATTAAATCATGCTTTTGCTTCAAAAAAGTTCCTTAAAATTGGAACAACTGAAATTCTGTTTAATTGGTAATAACTTTCCACAGAATAGTAACAGCTGTGCAGAAATAAAATGAAGCAAACGAGCACAACAATGTTTGCTGATGCATGTACACTGACATAATTTGGTGAGAATCCCCCCCATCCATTAGAGATGCAGGCAAGATAATGGAAAAACACTGATTACACAATATATGTTGGCATCTTGTCTGCAGTAGGTTTTTCCCTCTTTTCCATAGCTGTGCAAGCTCCATGAAGAGTATTAAAGATCTCCACTGTCACTTATCTTCCACATCTTCATAAAGGACCTACTGCTTTAAGTGGTTCATTGCCATAGTTGTGTTGCCCTCCCTTTTGGGGGGGGGGGGGCAAGAATTACTTCTGGAAAAACATCAATGCACTTTTTAATAGTTTTATTTCCAAATAGAATAATTAAAGAGTGGCGCACCATGAGAAAGGACAAACAGATAGATTCTTTCCACACAAACTAAAAGGGAGTCACAGCTTAAAGCAACACTCATTTACAGACTGTCCACCCTTCTTATTTTCCAAGTGGCAGAAAACCTGAAAATTAGAGTGTGCAAGTGGAAGAAAAGAGAAAACACTTCATTGATTAAAAAAACTGGATGCCTGTTCTCAAATGTACACTTGAAGTGAAAAAGAAAACAGTATTTCTCTACTTGCTACGCTGCTTCGTGAGCACACATTAAATCCAACAAATAGGAGAAAAATGCTAAGTTTGTGGTTGTAAAACGCTTCAGAGGTCACACTGATTAAATGGCAGCTTGTTAGCTACCATCTCTCAACAAGAGAGAAACATTAAAATTAATAAAGAAGCCTTTCCTTAAGTGTTCAGGCACTGTTTGATCTTCCCTTATCCATAAGGAAATCCTCAGAGAAAGGAAGGTGACAGGTCTTAAGAATGTAGAAAATACATTTGTTGAAACTAAAATTTGCAACAGCCAAGTTCAAAAATTATTTACATGCTATAAAATGGAGGAACTATTAAAAATGAGTGTAGTAGGGAAGTAAGAAAATACTTGTCTAAAGTTTTAATAAAAAATAGGATAGACAGAGTTTGGTGATCAAACCGAGCAAGCCTGCAGTTTGAAAAGTAAGAACACAAGAGGATATATGAAGGTATTTTTACCAGGAACAATAGAAAGGTCACCTTGAACCAACTTCTAGGGTCCAAAATTCCATGGCCCCTGGCAGCAGCTCAGCACTCTGCTAGATAATATATTTGTAAAAATTGTATCTAACACTTCTCTCTCCTCCCCTACCCATGAACTCACAAGTGGAGCATTGCAGTTGTTCATTTTAATGAATATATACATGGCTGGGAAAGGAATAGTTTGCAGAAAAAAACTTTTTCTTCTAGCATTTACAGCAAATTAGTCTTACAATAGCCGATTCATAACTGGAAAGGACTAGTTCTGTTCAAAGATAGTTTTGGATTCATGAGACAAACATCACCACCCACAAAAGAAGTTAACTATTAATAGTTCAAGTTTTGCTTACTCAGACTTGAAAGACTCCAGTGTTGAATGGAGCCTAACTAATGAAAGTTTAAATTGACACTTGAAGGGCACTCCTGCAAAATACCAGCCACATAGCAATTCTCACTTTCATACCTGAATTGAGACACGATTTGCTAAACTAAGGAGAAAAAAAAAAAAAAACCAACACGTACGCCAAAGCCCAAAACTATAATCTCTTGACATTCCACAGAAAGACTGCAATAATTATCTAAATTATTCAGTTTCTTAAGTCACCTTCTGTAACAAATGACAAGTTTTTCCCCTGTCTAGTAAACACTGCCAGAAATGATTCTAACATTCATATTCTGTCTGCACTGTGATTTTTGGGCAGCTTTCTTGCACTGAAGTATAAACAGCTCAACCTGCTAAAGCACAACAAGAGAAAAGGTAGGAGTGACAGCTGATTCTTTTCCTCAGTGGAAAATGATGACCAACATTTATTTAAAAGATAAAAATATTCTTAGATTGATATACAACTTAAAACTGAATTTTTAAAGGAAATATTGTATGTACCCACTGCCTTCAGAATACAACATGTAGTGAGATAAACCCAGTTACATTGTGATTTTAGGCATGGCAAACATCACCTCCTTATCATACCAAAAAAAATCACTACGTTAAGACTCATCTGAGTCTTGTGGTTTAGAATTAAACATGAAAAACAAAACCAGAGGAAATGAACTTGATGCATGTTGTAACTCAGAAGTGGTATAGTTTATAAATTGAAAACACAGCTGCTTCCTTTAACTTAAACAAGAGCATCGCAAGAAGAAATTTTTCAATTCATTTTGCACCAAAGCAGTTGCTCAGGCTTTTTGATAAGTCAGTAGCAGCTTGCCCTTCTTTCCCCCGCTCTTTGTAATGACCTATTAACATGGAAGCTACACAACCATGGATGCCAAATATAAGGAGACACTCCCATTGGAAATCACTCTGTTCTGCTTCCAGAAAAAGGTGCCAGGACCAACATTATTTGTACTAGTTTAACTCAAAATTGTTAAGAGACTTCAATATATAAACACTGAAGAATTTTTTCCTAAAACGTTAAGCGTTCTGATTTTTTTAATCATTAACGTATTTTTATTTATGAAACTCTATGGAATAAAATTGCTTTGAAAACACACAATGAACTGATTTCTCTGTCAGGTTCCTTAACACTGAACAATACATAAGAGAACTACTGCATAAATTTTTACCATTCATTAAATTAAAGCATCCATTAGTACACTACTCAATCCCAGAAAGGTCAAACCTACTTAGAAATACGTAGGTTCAGAAAGGTTCCTAGCATTTAAACAGCCACTCAATAAATTACGTTCCACTAGGAACATCTATATTTCAAAATGGATCAGGCAGCTTTAATAACAAAATGAAAATGCACTCTAGTTAATAAGACTTCCTCTTGCAGCATAATGCTGAACCACCAACACACTACACATCTGCTACTACTTCAGAAAAATTGCCCACTGTCCCAGGCTTTAGTGCAAGTTGAGTTTTTTTAGGATTTCTCTTTGGGTTTTTAGGAACTGTTTGATTAGCAGTTCCTAGGGACAGTAGGCAAATTCAAAGCAAAACAAATTCTGTTAACAAAAGGAACAAGTTTCAGTTCTCATGTGACTGGAGCAGGTTAAACTGGACTAGCAAAAATAAACAGAACCACAAGAATGTTTATGGCAACACTTGTCAATTTATGAAGTTGAGAAGCATTCTACAAGTTGTCTACCTACCCTGGAATAGACAATCAAACACCAAGAACTAACACAGCTATCCATGACAGCAGTGAAATCAGCAAGAGAATGCCATTCATCATTTTAAGCATTCGCTTTTGGTTTTCCTCTTCAACCCAAGATTCAACAAGCTTTAAAAAATACAAAGATGATTCCAGCCTTGCCTGAATTAACTACTTGGCAATAATCAAAATGTTGCAATGCATGGCTAATTCTGCTTCCATCCGTTCATATCTTGTATAAAAGACTGGGGTGAAAGGGAAGGAAAAATTGTCTAAAGAAAAACCTGAAAATATTCTTTCTGCATTTCTAAAACTACATTAAAAAAAAACAGAAAGAATTATTCTTGGATGCCTGCCAAAGCACTGCTCTTTTAAATATGGACTGAAACTTCACGACATCAACTCTGTGAGCCGAGTTACAGGCTACACTGAAAACAAGTGCTAAGTGCCAACAGCAGTACCTCAGCTACTAGACTGAAAGTTTCAGAGATACTTTTCGACATACAACAAAGTGCCAACCAACAATATAACAATATGTATCTGTTAAATACAGCCAGCAAATACAATCAACCAACCTAAAAATTGCATCCAAGTTATGCAGGGAGGAACCAATTGAGGAACAGAAACCATACCTGAAAGAAAAGCCAATTTTTTCTTCAGAATGGGTAATATTACTGAAGCTTCCATTCTACTTCAGATAATTTTCACAGCTCTGAAACAGAAGAAGTTAAAGCTGTCAAGCATGGGAAATCAATTATGACATTTCAACAGCCTGAGCACTGGCCAAAACACTTTTGTACTTTTCTGAAAGAAGCACAGAACACTGTAACCAAACTTCACTGTATTGTAAAAACAACTACAAAAGAAAAAACATTATCATATGCATTTTCCCATGTAAATCTAAAGATTTCTTCCTCCTAATTAAAAAAAAAAAAAAAAAATCAAAGCAGAATTTCAAACAAGGACACTGCTTTAAAGTTCTATTTCCCAGCTCTATTAAACTACAATTAATTTACAGGTAGATCATCCATTTGCTCAGTCATTCATATGTAAAATAAGTGCAAATTAAATTACACTTCAGCAGAGTCTGCCTCATATTACCAGGAATATAGTAATTATTTCAAGATCTAATGCTACATATACATCAGGACGCTGCCATTACCCTGCCTTTAGTAGGTCTTCAATTAAAGAAAAGCATCCAACAGCCAAAATAAGAATGTCTAACCTATAGCGGAAAATTCTTCTGTTCCTTTTGTCTCCAAATCCCTTCTTACCCTCATCCCATTTTTATTGCATTATGAACTACAATTCACCATGATTAAACTTCTGTGTTTCATTGAGAAATCAACAGTATACTTGAATTCCAACCTCCTCTTTCAGTCTACACAATTCCAACCTCCTCTTTCAGTCTACACAAAGTAGCAACTGGCATCTTCTTGTAAGCCTTTCCAAGTTCATACTTGCACAAATAAAAGCACAGAATTAAAAAAATTCTGCAAAGAAATACAATATTCAAAATACACACCAATATCAATGCCAAAAATACATGCCAAAAACACATACATTTTTCTTTTCTTTAGCTGTAGACATAGGGCTTTAGGCCACAACCTGGAGTTCTCCACCTGGGTTTTCCAGCATTCATCCACACTAACAAGTATTTTCTTTGGGAGGGGGGGTTAGGAATGGGGATGAAGGGGGAGTGACTGAAGTTAAAATAACTGAACTATAAACTATCTAGGAGAAAGAAGGAAAAAAACCCAAACAGAACAACAAACAAAAAAACAGAGCACTCTAAATAGAGAGACAGAGGTAAAATAAAATAGTTGTTCCTTTACTTGTTAAAACAATGTGCTTCACTGTGAACAAAAAAAGTACAAATTATTTTTATTATGGAACAGAAATAACATTTCAAAAAGTTTCTGTTGTCCCTCTCTGTTCCAGTATGTAATGCCTCACAGTGTTCATTCCCATCCCTTATCTCAAAATCTCCATACTCTTGTAATTTTTGTCAGCTATATAAAATACACATTTCCCATATTACAGAAGGAAGCAAATTTCAGTTCTTCCAGAAAAAAATAATCCTAAACCAGCTTGCACTTTAAACAATTACTCAAAAAAGCATCCTATTATGTATGCTTCCTGTATGCTTCAGACAAAAATTTGTAGGTTATAAAACCTAAAACATGTGCATAGGCCACAAAACTCAAGAATGACTCAGGCTGTCATTTTTAGCTCTCCAACACCATGCTCAAGCCACCCTGTGTGAACCATTTAACTTTGGCAGTATTCCTTTCTTCTGAACATGTGGAACATGCACCGGGTAATGATTTTTCCCTCTCCTCCCCAAGTTATACTTCAAAATTATTATAAATAGCTTCTTACTATAAGCAATGAAGAAAAACCAAACCTACACACGCACACTTTGATTTCTTCATATCTTCACATATGAATAAAAGTTCGCATCAACTTATTGACTCTAGTGAGCATGTTTCCCTGCGGCTGTGAAAAGACCAATTTATTTAGCATGAAAGCACTGCCTGGCTTTCTGCCATAGTGGAGGCACTGTCCATGGATCAAAATAGTTCTTTTGTTCAGTATTTCCTGGAACCAAAGGAAGCATTCTGTTCATTCAGTGGAGGGAGGTGAGTCAGAACAATTAGATCAGTTGCCGATAATTTCAAACATCTAGCCTTTGTTCCAGCAACTCCTGCAGTTTTCAATTGCCTCTCTTCTGTAAGAGCTTTGATCTACAAGAAAACTCTCAGAGTAGGTTACCAGAACATACCAAAAACAAACAAACAAACAAAAAAAAGTCTTCAGGGTTCAAAATAAGGTTTTACCTCCTTCTCTATCTTTAAAGCTCCAGAGAATCTCAGACGGATTGAACTAAACGTGTTTTTTTTTTTAAACACTGGAAAGAGAAACAATTTCAAGACAGCTGTTATCTACTTTCAACTGGGAGCTATCAAAGGTGTTTTAGAAGGGTACACTGGTAAAGAGCAGGTAAGTATATTTAGACCTACAAGTAAAAGAAATGCTTTTTAACTTGTTTGGAGGAAGACAAAATAACAGGCTCTTAAACTGGTCATCAAGCTCTCAATTTAGCATGAGAAAAGAACGATGTGTTGCTCAAAGTTGTACCACTGTTTAGCTGAAAAAACCAATCCCAGGGTCTATTCATCAATAAAAAAAGGCACTTGGACTCATTAAATAGAAAAAAAGCTAAAGAAGGAAAACAAAAGCATTGAAGAGAACAGATTTCACTTGAGGAAAGTGAAATACTTAGAAGCTGAATTTTATCACTTCCAAAACAAATGACATAACTTTTGTATGCTCAAATTTTACAGGTATCAAACAAGCAAAACAGGTTAAATCTGTCTGCTGAATTTCAGAAACAATTTAGAGTGCTGCATGCCCACCTGCAACCTATTTTGCCAATTAAAATACCATATGCTCAAACCGTAAAACTTGTGTATACAGGAAATATGTTAAATAAAAGAACTTAGAATGAAGAACCTCACTGAAATTTTTAGAATGACCCAGGCTTTCAGGTTTTTAAATCAATAAAGCAATGTTAATCTCTAACAATGTATTCATTCTTCTGAAGATTTCCATGGAAAGCTGGCAAGACTAAATCCACATAATATTTGTACTTAAAACCTAAATATTTGAAAGGTGTTCCAATGAACTAGAACACTCTTCCAACAACCCCCACCAAGTAGAAACTAGTAATACTTGTGGAGAAAATTCTCTTAAATACAAACTTAAACAAAATAGGTATACATTAGGGAAGGATGGAAAGCTGGGGAAACAGTAAACACACAGTAAAAAAAAAAACAAATTATAGAAGAGATAAAAACGCAAACAATGTTTCAGGCTGCACTACACTGAAATCAAATCATACTTCATCAGCTGTATCCTGTGTCGTTTTTGGTTTTTGGTTGCTTTAAAAAAAAAAAAATAAAAAAGCCACAAAAACACACAACAAGAACTAAGTATAATTCAGCAGAGAAGTGCATCATTTGTGATGAATGAAAAATATCACCTCTATTTTCTGCCACACATCATGTAATAGAAAAAAATAAATAAGAACCAATGTCCAGACACTATTTAAAGCCATTTCAAAAGTCTATTAAAGACAACAAGCAGAGAGAGAAGTTGACCAACCAGCACTGACTAGACCCCTGGAATACAAAAGCTGCCCTCCCAACTGTTTTCTTTCCAAGCAACCCAGTGGCAACCACTGGTCAAAACATTAACATCCAAAACAAATTCAGGCTCAGTGAGAATATAAACACTTTTACTCAAATTCGTTAGACCTGAAGCACTCAATACCCTCAGTACATGGTGCAAGGTCTTTAAATGGGTTAGTCTGTTCTCAAGCATCTACTGCAAGTTTCAAAGAGTGTGTACTTTTTTCATTCCCTCATCATATATGAAGCAAAAAAAAGCACAGTTGGTCTGTTAAGCACAGGACTAAAAGTTAGAGGGAAGGGGAGCTGGGAAGGAGAATCACGTCTGTATTCCTTGTTCTGTGATGAAATATATAAACGGCTTTCAGCAAGTCATCTATCCCTTTTAGTCTTCATTCAGTCCCTCCATCTAATTCCCTTTTTACAAGAGTTGTGATGTTTAATTCATTAATGTTTTTGAAGACTTGAGAGATTAGAAGGAACTCCACAGATCTGCCCATAAATAACCAAGTGGCAGATGGGCAGCTACATTCAAAACTGTAGCAGCTTGCAAGTACAGCACAAATAATAGCATAAGTAACAGATATTCTGAAGTTCTGAAGAAAAAAGCCTCAATCATATAGAATGAAATCCTCTTTTTCTTTTAAAATCAACTTCTGAATTGCATGCCTTCAAAATTAGCAGCTTCATTCCCTGAAGCCAGCATGCAAGGCTTTTTCAGATGCTAACTTCAGCCCACAAAGCATCACCCTATGCTTTCCCTGGATCAGCTTAAAAAGAAGTTCATCTGTTTCACACAGAAATAAAAATCCATGTGCGAAAGACATTGAAAGCTGAGTATCATCTTTATCTATGTAGATTAGTATTTCACCTTCCTTTAAAGAAACATTAAAGGATGTCATCTCTCTCACTGCTAAACGGCAGAAAGACACAGAGAACACAGAAAAAAAGGTTTCTCTGTGGCTGATATCCCAGGGTAATTTGAGAAGCCCATCAAACCTGCCCCAAAAGTAGAAATAGGCTGTAAGCGTTCATTAGTTAATGCTGCCTTCAATTAAAGAGCACATGGAACTGGGTTATTCAGCTGGACATCTTTAAAATAACAATAAAACCTGACAGATGAACATCAGCTTAAATAGTTAAATGGAGTGTTTGGTTTTTACTTTTTAACACATTATGAGCAGCGCTAATAAATTTAACATTAGAGCCCTATAAGGCCTCAGGAGAAAAGGTAACTCCACATACATTGGGATGATCCAATCAAGTTTTTTGTCCTTTCAATTATTTAATTCTTCTCTTTCTCTTTTATTCTATTTTTGAATGTCTGTTAAAAATATTCATAAAAAAGAGTATACTGAAGTTTCATATTATGCCTGATTTTCAAGTTGTACACAAGGAAGATATTCCTGACCTTCTATAACCTATTAATTCACACTAAAGAATAAAGAAAATAAAAACCACAGACTCAGATTTCATCAGTATGCAAGCTTATTAAAAGCTAAACGTAACCATATCATGTCAGTTCCATTACACATACAGTCAGTATTTTACCTTGGCAACTTGTGGTAGCAGATGAATGGACAGATTGAAAATGTGCTCTACTTTTGGTTAAACCTAGGGTTAACAGTTTGCTAGGCTGTGATCCAAAAGCACATTGTCACAGCCATAAGAAATTTAAGCTTGGAAAAACTGAATTTCTTCTGCCCCATTTTCACCTGGAGGTTCAATCCTTACCGTGTACACTTTGTTTGTAAATATAGCTAATAACAAAACTTAGAAAAGCATTCTGCCTAACCTGTAGTTGTGCCTGCGATTGCTCCAACCCAGGTGCAGGACCTTGCACTTGTCATGGTTAAACTTCATCAGGTTCACATCAGCCCATCTCAGAAGCTTGTCAAGGTCCCTCTGGATAGCATTCCTTCCCTCCAGCGTATCAACCAAACCACCCAGCTTGGTGTCATCAGCAAACTTGCTGAAGGCACACTCAATCCCACTGTCCATGTCACTGACAAAGATG
>JAOEHX010071637.1:5426-20492 GCA_025448015.1 Bolborhynchus lineola | reverse complement strand
GATCAAGGATAAAATGAGGACTTTAAAGCCTTTACTTTTCCATTATGTTAATATAACCTCTTGGTCTTTAAGGCCAAGGTATCTTTGTATATGGCCTTAAAGACCAAGAGGTTATATTAACATGATGGAAAAGTAAGAGTGTATCTTTGTATATGCTTGGCATAGTAGGAGTTATTCTCTCCCACTACAGCATACCAAATAATTAGTTGAATAATCTTGTATGCCTACACAAGGTGATGCTTTAGGCGAGGAATCTACCATCTGAAATGTACTTTGTGGCAGCAAGAGCTGAGGATGTGATTCTGCTTAAGACAGCTTTCATTCCTGAATTGGATATACCAGTTGGACATGATTAAGGACTAACACAAAAAAGCACAATAAGCAAGTTCGAAGAATTACTAAGGAGGCAAAATTAGGTATATTTTTCATACTGTATAGGTATGAAGGTAGGAAGGTCCATTATGTTCACCTAGTCTGAACAGACATGAAATATGTTCCAAAGATTATCACCCAGTAATTCCTGCATCAATTCTTTACAGACAATTCCACCCTAAGAAACATGTTGATAAAGGATGAGATTACAAAACATTTGGGGATGTATAAATCAGTCAGCATGAAATTGTAAAGGTGGCAGTTAAATTCTACGTAAGTAAGTAAGAGGTGCAAGAATGCAGAATCAATGACCATGATTTATCTGAGGTGCAGAAAAGGACTGGAGACTGTTCCATTCAGCAATTGATTGGACGGGGGGGAAGAAACAGAAAGAAAACAAAATAAAAAGAAAATTAAGTAATTAAGTTCAGATGAGACAAAATTTAAAAGTGAGAGGTGAATAGACTTTGCAGTTGGAACACTTCTGTTTGTCATATTTATAATGTCTTAGTATATTAAAAATGGGATTTTCAAAAGAATCTAAGGAAGTGAGTGTCCATATCCCTCTAAATGTAATGGATTTGGACAATTTTTTCCTTAATGCTTCATGGGAAAGCCAGCCTCAAGGATAGATAGTCACCACCAGCTGCTCGAGACAGCAAGTGATTTAAAAGCAGTAAGAACCATAACGGTTTATTAAGAAAGGTGCCTAGGACATATTGCCCTCAAAAAAGTAG
Organism: Bolborhynchus lineola; assembly: GCA_025448015.1. NCBI lineage: Eukaryota > Metazoa > Chordata > Aves > Psittaciformes > Psittacidae > Bolborhynchus > Bolborhynchus lineola. The sequence continues at coordinate 19,383 of JAOEHX010071637.1, read as the reverse complement.
AACTTTTTTCTCATTGACTTTAAGAATGTACTCTATTACTGATTCTTTCATTGGAAGCCAAAGCTGGATACATCTTGGAAGTAGAAAATAAGTTTTAATAATTACATTTAAGACAGTAAGAAAGTGAAAAGTATTTAACTTTCAAAAAAATGGTCTTAGAGTCATTAAACAATTTGATCTCAGTACCTGACGGGAGAGTGTCTCAGCTTGTGACAGCGTGCTAATAGAGGGGATGTTGCAGCCATCAAAAGTGTTTCTTCTTGTACTTATCCTGTCCCGTTCATTCTGTACAGCTGGAAAAGAATAATCATCTCATTTATTGACTTGTAGAAATTGACACACAATATAATTCCATAATTTTACTAAATAACTATAAGAATTGAAAGGTGTGACATACAAAAAACCCTTTGTTTAGCTTTGAGTAATGAGGAAGTCTGACAATACAAGTTTAAGGTCTTCATCTGGACAGTTTGCCTATAAAAACTATGTATAACTAATTGTAGATAGATACTGAATTATCAGAACTTTCTTGACCAAGTCTATTACAGAAAAACCTCTTTCTTCCTTTTAACTTGAATACATGCTGTCAGTTTTGTTATTTTAAACAATTTTTTTATTTCAAACAATTTGATCAGCTCAACAAGGTAAAATTGTACACCACTGCCACCTACAAAATGTCTCAGTCAGAGGACTGGACTGAGGTATGTCCATTATACTTGAAAAATCATGACAGTCAGGTAAAGCTCCCGATGACTGGAAAGAGGGAAATATAACCTCATTTTGATGAAAAGGAAAAGGGATGACCCAGGGAACTACAGACCAGTCAGTCTCATCTCTGTGCCTGGCAAGATCTTGAAGCAGATTCTTCTGGAAAGCATGCTAAGGCATGTGAAAAATGATGTGATTGGTGACAGACAGCATGGCTTCACTGAGGGGAAATCCTGTCTGACCAATTGGTAGGCCCTCTATGATGGGGCTACAGAACTGATGGACAGAGGCAGAGCAGTTGAAGTCATCTACCTGGACTTGTGCAAAACACTTGACACTGTCCCAAATGACTTCCTTGTTTCTAAATTGGAGACAAATCAATTTGATAGATGGACAACTCAGTGGATAAAGACCTGGCTGGATGGCCACATGCAAAGAGCTGTGGTCAACAGCTCAATGTCCAGTTGGAAAATAGTAATGAGTGGTGTTCCTTAGGGATTGGTGTTGGGATCGGTCTTGTCCAACATCTTTGTCAGTAACATGGACAGTGGGATGGAGTGCACCCTCAGCAAGTTTGCTGATGACACCAAGCTGGGTGGTTCGGTTGATAGGCTGGAGGGAAGGAATGGCATCCAGAGGGATCTTGACATGCTTGTGAGGTGGGAAGACACCAACCTTATGAAGTTCAACCTTATCAAGTCCAAGGTCCTTTACCTCAGTTGGAGCAATGCCAGGCACAGCTACAGGATGGGCAGAGAAGAGATTCAGAGCAGCCCAGCCAAGAAGGACTTGGGGGTGCTGGTGGATGAGAAAATGAACATAAGCTGGCTTCAGTGTGTGCTTACAGCCCAGAAAGCCAACCATACCCTGGGCTGCATCAAAAGGAGCGTGACCAGCAGGTCCAAGGAGGTGATCCTGCCCTTCTACTCTGCCCTTTGAGACCTCACTTGGGAGTATTGTGTCCAGTTCTGGTGTCCTCAACATAAAAAGGACATGGAACTGTTGGAAGAAGTCCAGGGGAGGACCATGAGGACGATCAGGGGACTGGAGCACCTCCTGTATGAAGACAGGCTGAGAAAGTTTGGGCTGCTGATCCTGGAGAAGCGAAGACTGCATGGAGACCTCATAGCAGCCTTCCAGTATCTGAAGGGGGCCTATAGGGATGCTTGGGAGGGACTCTTCATCAGGGACTATAGTGGTAGGACAAGGGGTAACAGGTTAAAACTTAAACAGGGGACATATAGATTGAATATAGGGATGAAGTTCTTTACTGTGTGTGTGGTGAGGCACTGGAATGGGTTGCCAAGGGAAGTTGTAAATACTCCGTCCCTGGCGATGTTCAAGGCCAGGTTGGACAGAGCCTTGAGTGACATGGTTTAATGTGAGGTGTCCCTGCTCATGGTAGTGGGGTTGGAAGTTGATGATCTTAAGGTCCTTTCCAACCCTAATTATTCTATGATTCTGTTCTATGTATCTATGAAGTCTGAAAGCCCTACTCCTGCTCTCCTGTGAGAAACCCTGAAACAGGAATGAGTCATGAAACTAAGCCACTACTAGGGTAATATTGAAACATAAATCTCATGCTCTTCCTCAGTGACACTACATTCTTAACCAGTTTACAGAACATTACCTAAATAATAAAAATAAATAAATGAAAAAAAAGGCACCAAGAAAGTTTCAGGCAGATAATTTTTTTCTCGTGGGGTCCAAAAAAAAGGCATTTGAAAGGGCTTTGGATAAGGAATACTTTATCAGCACACACAAAGCTTATGAAGCAACAAGGCTAACTTTAACTGAAGGAAGAATTAAAAAAGAAAAGTATAAAAGTATCAATCAAATTTCTTTCAAATCTAGATCATGTCCAAGGTTAGGCCAAGGAGAAAAGAAAAAAAAGAAAATAGAATTGTGATGATCAAATCTTTTTATTGCACAAGGAATCTCATCATGTTTTAAGAGCAGCAGCTTTATTTCCAAAGATGTTTGCTATTTTGTGGGAAACAATCTGCATTACAGAATTTAGGAGCAGTACCAAAAGCTGCAATAAAAAAAAAAAATCTATTCACTTAGTAGTTTTGAAAATTTGTCTGAAAAATGCACAGAGTTTAATCTAGAGGTGTACTAACTTTTTGCCAACGACACCCACTGATGGGCCTTTTATTGAGGTCACAGTAAGAAATGTTGTGCAGTGATAAACACAAAGCACTAAATGTTCATGTAGACAGAAAACAAAAAATATAACCTTTTTTAAAAGAATGGAAGAAAACCCTATTCACTGAGTCTCAGCAGCTTAAGTGCTACATGGGTAATTAAAATAAGGTCGGGCCTGATTACTATTAGAAAAAACAGTCAGCTCCTCTGAAAATCACTGGTAAAAGACATTATTGGAGCACTTTAAGAACCATAGGCAAATGCTTGTTTTCTCCTGCATATGTATAATTTTGGAGTATTAGACTGGATTGTCTGTCTTGCTAAAGCCCTTTTGTCAGTTCAGGCTAAAATTGCCTTAAACAGAGACTCCATGAAGAAGGGGGAATATTTGCTCAAAAGGGGCTTGCATAGCTAAAGCCTTTCTCACCTTTGTTCTGAAGAAAGCCATTTGCTAGAAACAAGCTGAGAAACTATCAGATAAGACTCTGCTACTCTTACACTGTGAGACATCCTCTGATGGTGTAGAGAGGTATATAACAAACAAGCAGTGAAATTTACAGTTCAGTGTTTTGAATTATTTTAGCACTGGGAAGCCTTAAATAAACATGGCTTGGACAGAATGAAAAACTAAATTTATATAGGTAGCAGGACCAAAGGAGGCTGTGTGGAGTAAATTAGGTTAAAAGTTTTGGGCAGGATGCATCTTCCCTTCATAAACAAGAGTCAGCAACATGCCTTATGGCAATGCCCGTTAATGTCAGTGATTATTTCTCTGGTTTTGGGCTCTCTGGGGAAAGTGGGCAGTGTCCAACTGAGGACTTTGGAGATGTAAACTCACAAACTGCACAAAACAGAAGCATCTTTCCATATATAGAAAAGAGAGGACCAAGACAAGAGGTAGGGAGTCTTAATTTCTGTAGTTTACAGGAAATAGGGCCAGGTTCTTCTTAGATGCACTGTGAAAGAACCAAAGGCAAAGGGCAGTATCCTAATTGCAGTAAGACACATTCTAATTATAAGGAAAAAAGGGTGGCCAAACACTGGAAAAAGTTGCTGGGAGAGGTTGTGGAATGTCTCTTCTCAAATGATGGCATAAATCTGTCTGGACAGGGTCCTAAGCTACCTGAATGAACCTAGAAGTTAGCCTTAAATGGGGGCTACAGTAGATCACTTCTGGATGTCCCTTCTGAGCTAAACTGTTCTTTAATCCTGAGGTTTGAAAGTCTCTGACGCTTTGCCTTTTGCAAAACTTTCAAAGCTGCTGTGGACACACGTTTCCCGTTTTCTTCATTTCAGGTTGATAATATATATACAATATGTTACTGATTTTAATGGCTCAAATTCCAAAGGGCTAAACTGTATTCAAAAGATTCACAAGAATTAGCAAATGCATTTTATGCATAGGCAGCGTAACACTGTTTAAAATATCATCTAGCTGCAAGGAGAAAATAGATTTTACCTCACACCAAAACTTGATCACTAGGAAAGCAGTACTACAGTATCAATACAAAAGAGCATAAAGGAACAGCTTTCTTTTACTTAGGGAAGCTATGAATAGCCTAAAACTATTATAGACTATTTACAGTACAGGAGAACTGCACACTCATATCACAGCCTGGCCTTCAGGCAGACACACCATGAGACAAACAAAACAGGCAGCAAAGTTTGTGATGAACCATTTTTGAGTGCTTATTTGAACCAGATCAGGATGTCTTTTGACTCTATCACAATTACCACTGAAGCAACAGCCTCCACAACTTGACACAAAAATCCCCTGTTACTCCCACTGCCTTTCTTTCCCTATTGCTCTGCTCCTGTGGTCATTTGGTTCTTCCACTTTGACAGAAGGACCACTGTGACACTGGCCAGTAACAGTCTTCCCATATTAAGTCCTAATGAGATTATAAAAATTTTTAATTAATGTGGACAATTCACTGTCAGCTGTCACTACTCTTCTCGCCACCACTTTTTTGCTTCCCCCAGCTTTAATTTCTTCAAACATTTAAATTTAAGGGAATAACCAGTAAATTTGCACTATCATGACTTCAACTCAGTCGAAGCAAAATCCCAGACGCAGATTTTATGACTCGAATCTGGTAAAAATCAAAATAAAAATCTCACACTTTGAACTTTTCCAGGAGATGGCTCATCACTTAGAAATCAATGAATCTTGGTGCCAGGATTTATGGGTTAAAGAGTTGCAAATTCATTTTAAACCCATATATTTGCTAATGTTCAGATGTCGGAACTGCTTACCCACCTGAAAATTAGATGATGCATATTTCACCTCAATACAAAAGCATTTTTCCATCATGAAGGCATTACAGCAGACTTTCTACAGTTCGTTTTGTTTTTTGCTGGAGCTTTTTTAGAATTTGCATTTAATTTTAAAACTAATTCAGGTTATTTCTCTTTTTATATCAGATAATAAATTACTCCATTACCTTCTTTTTTCATTCCTGCTCGAAAACACTTTTTTAAACGACAGTATCTGCATTGATTCCTTTTGTCCTTGTCAACAATACATTGCCGGCTAAATCTATCAGAGATAAGAAGAGGTAAACATACAAAGTATTAATAAAGCAGCACCGTGATTATGAAGAAGAAAAACTAACTAGCCTCGCCTATCAGAATAATGTCTATAATCACAACTTTCTTCTTCTGTTGTTTCTTATTTTTTTATTATTTTTGAGAGATATTTCGTATCTGCTTAGTTTGCAGGAATATAAATGTATGTATAGACACTTATACGCATTGGAATGGGAAAGCATGGAAGATTTTGGAGTTATGTATGTGCATCATTTACACTTCAGCTTATTTGTGAGATGTGTCAGTAACTGGCTGCATCAAATGGTGGTAGGGGGAAAAGGAAGAAAAGCTACAAATAGAAAAAAGAAAGGACTATCAAAGAAGATGCCAAGTGTGGCTGGCATGGAAGAACCCTAGCTGGTAAAGTCTACTCTTTCTGGGCAATAGCAACAAACAAGCTACATGTGGTAGTATTACAAATGACAACCTAAACAGGAAGTATTAAACTAATGCTAATATTAAACAATGAAGGAAAAGTGTGGGAAACAACATTTCTAGTTGCAAGTCATTCTTACAAAAAGTCTTACCGTATCATGATTTGTCTGAACTCACAGAGGTGTCTGTATATTTTGTGCACAGCTTAAAACTGATATTTTATGGACTTGTGCATGAACAGAGCAATTTGTCAGACATACTGCACAGACCTGTAGTGTAATAATCTGGGCACACAGACACACAGAAATTAGCAGAGAGTCATTCAGACTGACAGGGGGGACATCTCAACAGACATCTGGAATGTGTAATATTAAATAGTCTTGAATAAAAGATATTTTTTTCCCATTATAAGATCATAAGAATATACCATAAAACACATGTTCATCAAAAATGTTGGTTAGAATTCAGTAAGGAGTTAATGAAAATACCCTGACGTAGTTCTGACAAGTCTGAAAGCAGTATTTGCTTAAATTCATTAATTTAGTGTCTTTAGACAAACGTTTGAATTACCTGCATGTATAGACATGATTTTTCCGTATACTGCGTCTAAAGAATCCCTTGCATCCATCGCAGCTTGAAGCACCATAATGTTTTCCAGTTGCGCGGTCTCCACATATTGCGCAGAGACTGCTGACTCCATTGTCAGTGGCATTCATGTTGACAGTGTCTCCTGAACTGTCTGAGGGAGGTAAGAGCAACGTGTGTATTTATAGACATGACTTTCAACAATCACCCCATGAAAATTTGTATTTAAATGGAGGCTTTTTTTTTTCTTTTTGCCTTTTATTTTTTAATTGCTACTTATTATTTATATAACACATTATATATGATTACATCTGGTTCCTATACAGGTCAACACTTTCAAAGTTACAGAGATGTTAACAAAGTTTATGAAGTTCAAATTAGCAAGCAATTTTCTTCTAAACTCTTTCCAAATGAAAGGGTTTAAAAATTAAAGTGCAACTCTGCATGTATAATTACATATACGTTCTTGCTAACATGAAGAGGAACTTTGGCACAAACCAGTGTTAGCTAGTTAGCTGGCAAAGATCTCTTACATCAGTTCTTATAGGAGCTAGCAATAACTGGCAACTACCATACGAAAGTGCATAGAATCATAGAATAGGTAGGGTTGGAAAGGATCTTAAGATCACCTAGTTCCAACCTTGCTGCCATGGGCAGGGACAGCCATGACAGCAAACAAACAAACAAAAAAAGACATGGCAAGCCTCTTTTTTGCACAATACTTGATGAACAAAGATCAAATGTTAAGACGATTGTCTAAGTGTTATTTCCTTGAACAAATTCTCCAAAGAAACATTAGTGCAGACTTGCACAAAAGAATATTAGCTACGTGATTAACAATTAGTCACTGAATATGGTAAACAGTACTTGAAGAAATTCACCTGAAATCAAAACAGACATATTTATTCTTCTTTAAGTCACAGTGCTTAACTGATGTGCTCAAGGAAATAATTACAAAATAGCTTTTACTGTTATGCTTCTGGTTTTACAAAAGAAAAGCTGTTTGTATTATGCCCTAAACATTTGCAATTTTTTCTGTCAGGGAGAGGAAAGAGTGCCACATTAATTAGTTACTCAAACATGCATTCAGAAGTTGGATACATGAGTTCAGGAACAGTGGACAGGTCGAAAAGTAAAACTGGTCACACTGATACATACTATTATTCAAAAAGTACTACATCCAACTGAAATATATTATTATGCAAATATATTCTAAAATGTTCATTGTGTCCTAAAAACCTTATAATTTAAACAGAATAGACAAAGAGAGAAGATAAAATTTTTTTCTGTTTTACAAAGACATAATTGCTAGGAATTATGTTAAAAATTGACTAAATACAATGAAAACTTAAAGGTAAGTATTCAGTTCTGTAAATATTTTATTTGAAACCTATGTTTTGTCATGACTAGAAAATTAATTTTAAAAATGGGTTAAAGAATTACTTTAGCTAGAAAAATATAAACCCTTTCTTTTGGAGTTTTGAAATTTTGATTCATAATGATACAACAGAATAATTAAAAATACAATATTTAAATTTAATGGTGAAATATTTCAAAACAATGTAAGTTGGGTGTATATGTAAGGATTGGGTTTTTTTGGCATTATTAAAAACAAAATATTTGGGAAATTCGCCCAAATGATTTTTTAAAATTCTTTGATTTCAACAGCACTGTATAATCTGTCTGAATGTGGCTTTTTAAACTTCTCTGAATGTTAGTAATTAATTTAGACAGCTAGAAAAGACACAGAGTTCATAACAGACAGCTTTCAGTTTCAGATTAGCACTGTAGCTGCAAGACAATGTTTGTATAAATTCCATAAGAAAATAGTTAAGAGTAAACTCAAAGGAAACTATAAACAGGAAAAGGCTACACCTAATAACTAATAAATATTAAAGTAATCACTTATAGTGAATAATCACCATCTAATGTAAAACAGCATAACCTCCCTAATCTGCTTTCCCATTTTATTTACCATTAACAGACCTGAAAATATGCTAGTCAGCAAAAAAACCCCAAACAAATGGCCAGTGAATTCATCCTTATTAGAACAAAAAGCAGAGAAATCATCTAAAAGTTGCACAATCATTGTTGACAACTTTGGAATCACTTCAGGCATAAAGGTCTGTTTTCTCTTCCTAAATCAATAATCAAACCTATCTTTCTGTTTACTAAGCTTGCTCTAAAGTAGCATCAGAAATTCAGATAAATAAATATAAATATATAAATAAACAACAATAAAAACAACTTAGAACTTATTTAGGTTCTAAGTTAGGCAGGAATATGTGGAAATGCAGAAGCTAAATATTTTTCCTGAAAATCAATGAATATTTGCTCTCCTTTTCAAAAATACCTATTGCAATGATCTATGAGTTATACTTTATGATACAATAAAACAATTTTTAAATATGTTAGAAGATTTAGAAAGCCATTTTAGAGTAGCTTAATTTTCCTGATACTTTTCTTCACTTTACTAGACTGATATTTCATTTCTCGTTGTTGGTTAATATCTGATAGCAGAATGAAATGGTGTGCTTCCTATTTCAAGCCTAATTTGTTGATACAATTTCTCAAAAATGTACTGCACTACAGATTCCACCTAAAGTTAAACTGTTACATTAGCCAAATGCATATAGATTTTCTCAGCTAAACATTAGCTTTTAGAAAGCCAGTGTATTGTTTTTTGTTGGTTTTTTTTTTTTTTTTTGGGGGGGGGTGGGTTTTTTTTAAAAAAAAACACCACTAGTTCATATATTCACATATTTAGAAAGGCTAGATTAACATTTAAATAGACAAAACATTAGTCCAACAATTAAAATCTACACATCAAGAAACAGTGGCTAATTTTTTTTACAAGTCTCTGGATAATTTTGGGAGTCCTTCCAAATGTTATATATGAAATATACTTTCATGTCCAAACTGTCAATACTAGTTATTCATTTGTCTTACAGTAAATAGAACAACTGCTGAATGCATCTTCTTTCTTTGATTAACTGACTGGTGACACTACAGTTCAGTTACCTTATTACAAAAACCCTCTCTTTTATTTTCCTTAATGTTAAAGAACTATAATGTTATTAACTTAAAATTAGTGATGAAGTCTAAAAGAGCATGTCTGTAGTTTGAAAACAACCCCCAAATGGTTCATTAATAAAACATTTAGCTAACACCATATAACATTACTGAACTTCACTTTTTCTGTTAACTGGCTTGATTTTGCATCACAGAACAAAACTCACCACTGCTGTTATACAGGATCTGCATAGTTTCAAACTCCAGTGCTGTATATGTCGGATCTAAAACTTCACTGTAGTTAGCCATTTCCATGTCTAGTATTGGTTCCAAGAGCCTCATCATTGAATGCAAAACCAGTGAAAAAGCTGCTCAAATGTACAACAAAAACTCCCATTCTCTTTCACAGTGATAAATAATCCAAAGTTAACTATAACTGTGTTACTTACGTGCTGTGATGGGAGGAGCTGGAAAACTGCTTCTGCATGCTATATTCTACCTGAGGAGGTTTTTTTTTTTTCTTTTATGATACAGTGCAACCCTTCTGATAATCTTGGAATGCTTTACGGAATAACCTTATCAGAAGTTGTACTGGTTCCAGCTCCTGAGTGAACTCAAGGACACGCAGGAAGCTTCCTATCTCCTATGCCTTGCTACACGTTTTGCTGTCCATGTGTGGTAAAATCAGTCCTAAACAAAAAATCTTGTTCTTCTATGCAAAGAGACTGTAGTCAGATGCCATTTGATGCCATTTTTCTCTTTGTTCAGAGCAATACGGAAGTGTGATAGGATTATGGACTATCCTCATATGCAAAACATCCATCATCATATTTTAAAAGACAGATGCAAATCCTCTCATTTTTACAACTGTTAGCATTCTTTAACAGTGGCAATGAGTTGGCTGTGTAGGCACGCTGAACCGAGGCCTTGAGCAACACAAGCTCTAAAGCAAGGCCAATGTATACATCCCCATCACACACTGTTGCTGCAATGGATCTAGGCAGTGGACCTTGCACACTCTCAGAAGGTGGCTTCCTGCTCTAACCCTTCTTTATACAAGATGTCATAGCAGCATGTTGTTTTCAAGGACCATTCAGAAACACAGGGAAAAAAAAAAAATATCATTCATTTTCTCTGGAAAGAAGAAAATTTGGGTAGGTCTTCATTGCTCATCAGCTGGTACACATGCCCTGTACAAACCCACCTAAAAACACTCCTGTAAAACTACTTCAATCTATGCAAAAGATAGCTGAATTTCACTTGCTAATTAAGTGCTTTCAGATGTTGGATAGCAGAACTTCAAATGGTATTCTCAATAAATTCTTTACAGAAAACTACCCTTGACACTGTTGAACAAGTTGTATTAAAGTTTACATATATAGGAAAACTGCCCAGTTTATGTTTAATTAACAAGACCTAGTAACTGTTTATACTTAATTGAAATTTATTTTAATGGAAAAAATGCCTGCAGTTGCTGTTCAGTATAAGTAGCTGCAAAATGGCAAAATGAAACAACTCTCTTATTAAGAGGCTGATGACAGACAAGCTACAATGAAGAAGGAAAATTTGCAGGAAAAGACTAAAAAAAAAGCCCTCTGAAATACATACTTCTAATTTCTGAGTCCCCAGAGTAACCTGAGAGTCACAAATAATCCTGTCTCCTTGTGGACACACAGATGCAGCAGCCTCAGGCCAGCTCTTCTCCTGACTCCAGGGGATTCCAGTGACTTAATTAGGACAACAGGATTCTTGTCTAAGTCATAGAGGTATCTCCAAACCAAAAAACATTTATTTTCATGGTACTGCTTGCACAAATTCTCCAGATTTTGGAGGCTTTCCACAGGCACTGTTGTCTTTTTCACTTACTGCTATTCCTTTTCTTTTAAACCATTCATCCATTTTTATATTCAGTAAGATATCAAAAAACTGAAAAATTTCTTAAAAAAGACGAACTTATAAGGTTCTGCCTCCTTATGAATAGCACTTTTATTAACAACCAATGTAACTACAAATACTTCCTACACACTACAGAAGACAAATAACATATCGGAATTTTATACAATACTTAAATTTATCATTGAAATGTTAGAAAATTTCATGCCTACAATCATGGAAAATATTCTACTCAGAAAGCATCATTTCACAGTACTAGAAGTATGCAAAGTTGCCCTGTCCTCAACCATAGCTAATACATTTTTAATTTTCTTCAAGCAGCATATTTAACAAAACTGATACAAAGTTATTTGCTGACAATTCATATTTGTTTAGGAAAACTCAATAGCTTCATCATCACAAGAAGGAATAATTTTATACTACTTAATGGCTCAGTTTGAAAAGTTTCCTCAGCAGCAGAACTTGTATTTGCTGCAACAACATTTTTGAATTTGCATAGTATGTGCTACAAAATGAGTTACTAGTTACATGACAAATTATTCATTGCATTAAAAATGCTATTTAAAATAAAATACAAAGGTTTATATGTTAGAATTGTCTTTTGTTCATTAAAGCATAAGTTTTCATAAGATTTTCTGTAAATAATCTCTGTCTTTTTCATACCAAAATTTTATGCTGCACAAATAAAAACAAATCTAAAACTATCTGGCTTTTATTTCAAAACTCCAGTCCTGACAACATTCTGGCATATGAGTAAATTTAAAATAAGGCAATGAATGTAAGATGGAGGATATCATCTATGACATGATCATATCCTGCTATTTCCTCTGCTCTTAGCAGAATTTCTTCAGCACTGCCAAAACAAGCCCCTCAGTGACTACTAAAGAGAGGGAATGAATTGACCCTTCATACGTCTGTCATATAAAAACTCATTTCAATTGATTTTTTAATATGGAAAAATGTGCATTATAAGAAAGACATTCTTTATACTTTTTTTTTCATGTTTTGCTAAGGAAACTTCTTATAGTGAAATTTTACATTCATAAAAATCTGCTTTCTAGGGGATTTTTGGCACAATGATGTACATCATGAACAATTAATGTATACTAATGACTACTGTAAAGTATTAATACGTTTAATATGTATAATTAGTATTTCTGCATTAGGTTGTTCATAATGCAGTACTGGATTTACAAAAGTTGAGAAAAGAAGATAATAATGAGCAGCTTTTGATTCTATGTCAATCCAAGCTCTATAATATTCACTAGTCTTCAGACCTCCACACAGCATATTTCTCTTCATATTGGATACCTGCACTGTTTTTTAAATTATGAGTGACCTCACAGCTTGGAGTATGAGATGTTTGTTGAAATTCTAAGTCAATTCATCTACTAATGACAGCCAAGAAATATTAGACTTAGGTAAGCAGAAGTTTTAAAATTGTATTATTAGTCAAACTGAGAAACACTCCTTTGAGATAAGCAGTACTATAAACTTGAGTGAGAAATATTTTTCAAAATAAATTTTTCAGTAATTGTGAAGAAAGACAAAGCTACCTAACAATGCTTTTGTTCATGTGGTTTGTCATGCTTTTTCTTTAAATCTGATGAGTCTATAATCACATGCAGAAAGCATTCCTATTTTATCTTAAGACTATTAACTCTGTTAATTGCTCAGCTCTCCATAATAAATGTAATCATTCTTTCTGACTGTGCTATAAAACAGAACACAAGCTAATAAAGTACAGGTTATTTCCATCAAAGTGTCCCTGTAAATAAAAACAAACCTGAAACTACTACACTATCACTACTGAAAAATAGGTTTGGTTTTCTTTTTTTTTTTTTTAATAAGTACTAATATGTCCTTTTAGCATTCCAGCTCAGTAAGAAATGAAGAAAGGTAGATCCCCAGAAGAAAGCCTAAATTTAAAGATATTTTTTCTTATTTCCATGTTTTCTGAGTGATTAACACATCTTCACAGTATTTCTTGCTTTGCAAGTACAATGAATTAAGGTAGACATATTCAGAAGGCATCCTATTTTTGCCAGTAAACTAGTATATTTACCCAGTATGTTGATAACACACACATTTTCATGTGTCTTCCATCCCATTTGCTGGCAGACACCTGAGACAGGGTACGAAGAAAGACTGTACTAACAAAACCTAATGAAACTGTATGAGCTGAGCCAGAGCATATCCTTATTACAGTAAAAGCAGGCAAAGATCTTCACATTAGAGAGTTCTTTGGCCAAAAGAAGTGTGCAAATTTCCACACGCCAGGGAATCTCATCTTTGTCTTACAGCAACACACACCAATGAAATACTAGACTGAGGGTTCCTCAGTCTATTAAGACTAGTAAGATACCCCCAGCACCATACAATCTAGTAAGATACCCTCAGCAACAGGGAGAGCACTGACAGTTATCATCACATCGGCTCTGCTGCCACCCACAACCAATTATTCCATAAATGGTCCATGAGTAATGACTGGGAAATGTTTGCTTGTATTCTAAAACATACAAAATTATGACATGTTTGATATTAAAGGATTTATAACACTTAAGTGTTACTTTACTTGATAGAGATGTCTGGCTTCATATTTTTTAAATAAAAATGTTAAAGTTGGATCAGATCTAAAAGTTAGTGA
>JAOEHX010071634.1:36794-48500 GCA_025448015.1 Bolborhynchus lineola | reverse complement strand
AGTAGGATTAAGTTGTATCAAAACTCCTTTTGAGTGGTGCTTTTGTTTTAATACTCTGAAACAGCTTAAGGGGGCCACAGTGTAACTGAGGATCAGAGTCGAAGAAATACAGTGTCAATAAAAAGAAATACTGGGGTTTAGTTTAGCCATGGATGTTTGTTTCTTTCCATACAGTGTTTTAGTATTTGTAAGGAACTTTTAGTAGAAATCAATGAACATTAGTAACGATCAAGTAATGTAAGAACCTGCATTTCATAGAATGGTTTTTATGGGCAAAATATCAATGTGTTGGCTTCCAGGATTCACAGCTCAGGACAGCACTAGGGAGGAAAGGAGCTATAAAGCACTCAACCACACTCGTCTCACGTAATCAACACAGAAATCTAAAGGCAGGCCACTGACAGCTTTAAAATGGAGCAAAATACCTTCAGCAGTCTCACAAAACCAAGGGAAAAATCACATCTAAACCATAAGAAATAGGAAATAAAGCGCAAAGGAAGGTGGGGATCTGGTGAGTATTTTAATAGCAGTATAGGAAAGATGGGATCTAGGCAGTATTTTGCATCAGCTTACAGAGACAGGGACACAGTGGCCCCCAGCCCCTGCCGTGGGAGAGGAAGCTCCTCTGTGACATCCAGCCCCACCAGCAGTGACCCTGCAGGCAGTTCCCCTTTGCATGGAGAGCAATGGCCTCATCCTCTCAGACCCACAGGCAGGTTTCTCATATGTTTCTCCAAAGCTAAAGCTTCCTCTGTAAGGGATTTTGTGGCACAAGGCTCCCCGGGGCATGCACCAAGTCTGCCATCTCCCTTTTTGTCTGAGATGAGATATATTACTCAGTGCTTGTGAAACCATGCATATAAGCACCAGCTAGGGCTATCAGAAAGTATGGGTCTCATAGATGTTGCATACTGCTTGGGACTCTAAAAGGCTCATTTTCACTTCCTGGTGTTCCTGACCTGAAAGACATTTTGTAGTCAAAAATACTGTGACAACCGGATCTGACCTTCTAAAGAGCACAAGCCGAGAGACTAATTAAGAGAGATGTTTGAATTACACTTTCTTGCAGGAGCGTGCTGCAAAGCTTATGCCACAGAACCTGAATTCATCATCTAAATGAGTGAAGAGTCAAAACTATGACTGGAATTTAAACACCTCATTGCTACCACCTATGTGCCAACGAGCCAAGCTGTGGAAGCTGACATAGCAATCAGCCTTTTACAGGAACTGTCTCCCTATGTATCTGAAGCCAGGTAATGGATAAAGCAATGGAAAGGTGTGCTCAGGAATATATAATCTCAGTGAATGTTGCACCTGCAAAACATGCTATCAAAGGCTGCTTCTATGCAAGTCCACCAAGCCTTTGACACCACAGATTAATTCCTTCTTGTTTCATCACTTCCCAGTTGTAATCCAGAGAAAATTCTGTCTTCCCTCTTGGCTCACCCCTTTGACCAGTGGTATTTCCACAGCAGTTAATGCAGACAGGTGCTATGCTCCTTAGCGTGAACAAGGTACATTAGTACCTTGCTGTACTGAGAGGAAATTGTTCATTAGCATCACATAAAATATTCTGCTAAATTCTTTCATTATGTAAAGTCTTCTAAGAAAAATATCCCAAAGCTGGAAATGAGACTTAAAGATAAATACAAAATGTAGCTTAAAAAAGAAAGAAGAGGAGGAGAGGGGAAATTAAATGTTACTGACTGTATTGAATGTCTCTATTCAAATATCTTGCATAAGCAGACATGTCACTTTAATCAGACAAAACCCACCAGGGAAGGTGATAATTGTTTGTATTACTTCTTGACAGCTATAAAAAGCTAAAATGTTACTGTGCAAATTCTGTCTGAACTATTTAAACAATTGAAAAATGTGATTTAACAGCTAAAACAAACTTGATTCAGGCTGATCGCTCATTGACATGTGGGAGATGAACTAAGCTGGCTCTTTGTGCGGGGAATAGAAATCAACCGCGCAGTGCCGTCCACCTAGCATGGTTAAAACCTGATAACAAATAAACCCTAAAACCTCATCTGACAGTAGGTAGGGTCAGGGGTTTGCCTTGGAAATTCCCAGAGGGCTTTAGCAGCCAGGCAGAAGTGCCAGGACCTGTGGATGACACTGCTGTGCACAGGCAGAGGATGTGAAGAAAGGCAGGAATGAGGCTTTGCAATATTGTTTGCATTGTCAGGTCTGCTCCAGAAAGATTACGTGCCAAGGAGCAAGGATTGAAGGGTCTAAAACTCCATGCCAGGACTGCCCGTAGACCCTGGGTTGGAGGCCACCTTTGTTGGCTGGTTCACCAGCAAAGGCAGCGTGAGTGAGAGAGGCTTTGTAAATGCAACTCCATGTTTTCAGCCACCAAGTGAGCTTCCGAGACAGGGGTGTCAGAAGATTTAACCCAGTTCAGCCCTGGGGAAAGCCCTGGGCTTGCTATCACTTACACCAAAATGCTTGTATTAAGGGTTTTTTCTCAAACAGTAGCCTTCCAAGTGCCTTTCAAGCCTCTGATGCTTGAGTTGAAAATTACAGTGCTGCCAAAAGTGCAATGATTTCCAACAACAAAATCTGCACAGCCAGTGTGGAAATGACACAGATGCTATCATCAGAAATCTGTTTCTGCTTATGTGTCACAGTGTTAATAAACTAACATCACATAGATTATGCTAAGGACTTCTTCCTTCTTTCTACATGCTCACAGTCTCTGCTGTGCTTTTCCCTGCTTTGTCTTTATAACAATACCATAGAAAGCTGTTTTCCACTTTTTCTACCCCTAGATAATCCAGACTTGCCTCAAAAACCTCAAAAAAACAGGGATTCTTTAAAAAAGCTGAGTATCTGGAATATTAGATAAGAAATGAGTCTCTCTGCAGGCAGTGGGATTAATAAAGCCTGGCTCTCTAAAGATTTGTCTTATTTCCCTTTAAGCTCTTTGATTTCATCAGTAATTTGAGTTCCCACGTTCCTTACTTGATCGCCATGGCACAAGGGAAAGACTGAATACACTTGCTAGCTGGACAGCCAGGAGGAAATGCTTTGCTACCTGGACCAGGAGCTCTGTTTCAGTTTCTATGCCAGACAGGCCATGTCTGTTTTCAGCCATTCCCTCATCCTCACCGAGGCTAGAAATATATCTTCAACAAGCATCAGAACTATAATACCTGTAGTTCTAATGATTTCCTACTTGCTTCCACCTACCTCTAATGACTGCAATATCAAAAGGGTCAGGAAATAACTGCAGAACTTAGAAATCCTGCATCTGAGTTTTCCTTTTTCAAGCAGAAGGATTAGTCAGATGTGACACTCCAAGCACTCTCTCCTTTTTCCTCTTATCTCTTTGCTGTCACAGTTTGGAAGTTCGTCTCTACCTGCAAGCAGCTTTGCCATTGCCGAATTGAGGACCTGAAACTCAGTTCCTGTAATCTAAGCTCAGCAGTCATTGCAGACAAAGGCACTGTCCTCTGCACATCCCTGCATTAGGGGGAACAGTGAGATCCATTCTCACTGCCTAGTGGTCTAAAGTAATTCACTGTAATTGTTTAGTCCTGAAATATGCTCGGCAAAGACATGGAAGGAACTGTGTAGAAGAAAAGAAGAAGGTGAAGGCTATTTCAGGTTGATATAAGCAGGTAGCTTTTACAGTCTCACAAAGAGAAAGAAGGTCTTGAAGTAAGCTTTATGCATCGAGCACTTACCAGAACTGAGGAACACCCACTAAAACACTGAGTTTCCCTGTGACTGATCAAGGCATAGTGCTCTTGGAAGACCAGCAACTTGACTGGAAGGTCCATCTCCTAACAAATGCTTCTGCCCGTCTGGAGAAGCTCCATGAGTGTCTGTCAGGGGGGTTTAGGACAGTTTTAGGCCTACTGGAGCTCATTGGCCTATCTGTGGAAAACCAAAGTGCTGGATTTTTCTTCCCTCTGCTGCAAATGTTATTTAAGTGTCATTAAATTTCTGCTGACAGTCAGCCTGGTGCAACAGGGACAGATTCTGTGGCAAGTTCCATCAGTGCAGTGCAATGAACCTGGCCTGCTTTGGAAGGTATCTTTTCATCATTTTTCCATTTTGCAGCCTCAGATGCTTGGAACTCTGACATCTTCCTACCAACCCTCCACCACCACCATGTGTATTAGATCTGTGCTGTTTGATGTGCTGTTTCCTGCAAATGTTCCAGTACGTTTGCTCCTTCTAATGACTTGCTTTTCTCCTTTGAACAACTTCTTCCTCACTTTGATTTCCTGGAGCACTTATCATTTATTGATGGATAGTTAATTATCACCAGGCAATAGATCTTGCTCAACTCCCTGAAAGCAGCAGCTGACATTTCGTGCGCCTCACTACCAATGATCTTTCACAGTCACAGATATTCTTTGCAGCAGATAATACACGAACCTGCATTTAATCACACCGAATGAGTCAAGGATTCTTCTTTGTCTTTGGTTGAATCTCTACCTATCTACACAAAATCCTGAGCAATTTCCAGGCTCGTCTCTGTTTACCGAGTGATTGACTGCAGGCACCAGCTCTCCTCCATCAAAAATGCATTTTACTCTAAGACCACCGATTCTGCCTTGCAGCCATGGGGCATTTCTTCTGCCTTGCTCCCTGCCTGCACAGCCCAGGCCACCCCCTCCAGGCCTGCATGCTGTTTTCCAGGAGATGTGCCTTTACTCAGAGTTCCTCACTGTGCAGCATCTCCCCAAAGGTCTGGGGAGATGCCCTGACCCTCACTGTGAAGCAGAGCCCTCTGACACCCCGGTGAGAGAGAGCTGGCTCTCATCAGCCTGCATGTCTCCTGTGTGCACAGAGGAATTGGAGCCACCCTGCACAAAGCCATGGTTGGTGAGGTGGAGTTCACTTCTTAGTTGAGACAAATGCATACAGACGACAACCATGCAACCTCCCAGGCAGCCGCAGTACCCGTGCCACACATGCACACGCAGGCCATGGGCCAGGAAGCTATCTTTGCTGCTGTTAGGACTTATTTGTATCAACAGTCTTTCTACCCTTTAACAGAGGACCTTGCTCTGCTATCGAAGTGCAGTTTAAGATGTCTAAGTGATAGATTCCAAGATGGTAGAAGTTGATCCAAAGCCGGATGCAAACTGCTGTTAAAATGTATATCACAGTTAAAGATGATTACCATCGATTTATGGGCCCTGTTGTGAGCATGAGGAACAAGATGGAAATGTTGACCCTGATGTCTGCTTTTTTGTGTCCTGGTTTGGCTGCCGTTCCTCAGTCTCTGCTTGCGGTGGAAGAGTTTATCAGCCAAATCTGAAGCAGTCAGGGTAGGCACTGTGGTGTTAAAGAGCGGTAAAGTTCCCTGGGTGACTCGGGTACTGTTAGCAGACAGGGCATTTCTCATAGTTTCACACTCGGTAATGGAACGGGTGCTTTGTACGCTGTGTATTTGATTCACCCCCGTTTGCTGGTGTCCTGAATAAACTCACTGCACAGGACGGTTTTTAAGATAAGAATTTCTCCTATGACTTTGCAGCGCTGTTTCATTCTTATGTAAGATTGATCTTACCAGGGGCAGTATACACGTTGCTTTGGATTGATGGTTGTAGGCCTATTGCACTGAGAAAGCAGAGGTAGACGTATAAAACTTCTGGCTGTTAATGAATGGGAAAAGCCTGGTTAATCCTAAGAAGCTGTTGTTTAGGCCTAATGGTTTAGGTTTTGGTTTTAAACACATCTCTCTTGTTCTTCCTCTGTTATGGTGTTGATGTAGCACAGCTTCTCACTTGATATTAGAGGCCTTTCACTGGAGTCTCTACAGGGAGGGTCCAGGTGAGAGAAAGCATGCATTTGTAGTTGCAGCAGCTAGGTGTGAAACGCTACCATATGAGACTAGTCTAATATTTTGCTCTTGCTACAGGTGATGGGGCATATCAAATCACACATGGCCTCAACCTGCTCCCATTGCAGCTGGAGGAAGATTTGTCTTCTACTGGATCAAAAGGCTTTGCTTAGAATAGTAGCATCAGGGCTGGCCTCTAGTGTGTGAAAGCTCCATCCAGCTACAGCAATGTACCTCTGACAAATCTGGAGATGTCCTTTGCTTCTTTGTTGCAAATTTTTTCCTCTCTCTCAATTAAAGTGTTCATTATATATGTCACACCTTAGGTTTCATGCACTAGCAGATGTTAAGGAGATTGATTCAAGCTTCTGCGTTCCATTTCACTTTTAATCCAGCTCTCGCCTTTGATCTGTCATTCCACCTAGAACTGGATTTTTTCTGGTTCTGTCCATTGGTCTTTGTACCTACCCTGTGCCCTCTTTCCCACTTTGCCAATGCTTTTGTCCAAACCTTTTCATCCCTTCTCCTTGGTTATCGCAGCCACCTTCTGCTCTTACTCCTGCAGCAACAACCCAGAACCCCTGTGGTTCACTCAGCATGCTGTTAAGATTGTCCTAGGGCTTCCTCTTATGATGGTCTTCTCCCTACTTTGGTTCCTACTCTTCAAACACTGTCATGAAGGAGAAGCCTTAAAAAGCTGCCCATCTTCTTTCTGCCATGTTTGATTGTGCCAGGTCACACCTGCTCTGAGCCACATTGCTCTGGCACCTTCAGTGCTTCACTCGTCTCTGGACAGCATTGGAATCTAACATCCTGCCTCCCCTACTGTTCTCAGTCAGTACCTACCACTGCCACCTCATGTCCTTCAGCTCCCTCTTAAAAACATGCACGCACCTTGAAGGACAGTGAGAAACTTCACTTGTCTATCAGATGTTCTTTGATGGGATCTCAAGCTGTAGACAGAGCGCATTGAACTTCAGTGCCAGCAGAGCTGTGCTGAGTTCTGCCACAGGCAGTGGGGAGGGGCATGCTGATTTCTTGTAGAAGGGTTCTGTTTTAGGCACCTCTCAGAGAATGCTGAGATGAAGTACCCTCCATAGCATTGCCTGTTGTTTATGATGGTTACAATTAGCTTAATACATAGCTTTTAGAGGTCTGAAACTGCAGCTCATCTTCCACCTACTGCCTTGGAGATGCACTCTACATACCCATACTGTTTTTAGAGGCTCTCCCTGGAGTGAGCACCACCACTCACCTTTCTTTTCATACCTGCTGGGGTCAGGGGTGTCAGCCAGAGGACAGCCACAGGCTGCTTCCCTCTGTATGCCTGTGAATGGGGAGTGAGGTCCTGGTCCAGCTCCCACCTGTGAGCTTGGTGAAATAAGGACCTTTAGAACCTGGCAATTAGCACTGAATAAGCAAGCAGGGTCATTTTACCTTTTGCCCCAAAACCCCATGCCCTAAATACCACACCAGAGAGGGGAAATTGGGTTCTGTTGCACAGCAGAGGAAACAGTGCTCTCCTTTCCCACGTACATGAGGGCAGCTTCAGAAGGACGTGGAGTGAAGGAGGAACTGTGACTTTCTGATATGCAGCTGTCAGTGTGGGCCACTCCACCTGACCTAGAACAGCTAAATAGAGCAGATTGCACAATGGTAATGTAACCTACAGGGTACATACATTTGACTCCATATCGCTGCATCTTGTCAGTGGTAAATTTAAAGTAAGTGCAATTCACTTGTTTTCCCTTAAGATTGAAAGGTGTTGGCCTCATTGGTCAAGGAAGAGAAGCAAAATTAGTTCATGCTATAGTTCCAGATGAAGGGATAGAAATTCGCTACAGTGTTTTCTACACATTATGCTTGCTTTCTTTTTTATTTCCCCAAACCAAAGGATAATTCTCTAGTCAGAGAAAGAAAAGTCTTAAAAAAGAATGAAGATCACTCTGAAAAACAGTTCAGAGGCTTTAGAAGGAAATAACTTCACATCTCATCCTTCACTAAGCAATAGGGAGATCACAAAGCTGCTAGAGAGGTTTTCTTCTGTCATGCATTTTGTTGGTAAAAGCACATGTAGTATCACTTGTGATCAAAAGCTTTCTGGACAAAACGAAACTCTTGGGTTTGACTGGAATTTCTGACGGACAACAAATAGGGGCTTACAATAAATAAATAAATATATATATGCATATATGCATAAACAAACCTAATCTATAAAAACGTACACACATTTATCTCTGAAATCCAGACTAAATCCCATCTGAAGGTTTGTAATTTATTTTACAGGGGAAATGAATCACAAAAAGTAGGCTCACGCATAGAATATGATATTTGCCAAGAACATGAAAGCTGCAGTCCTTATCTAGCTAAATAGTTAAAGATATGCTTAAATGCCACATGGAATGGGGACCTCTGTAAGGATCAGCATAGACATGGAAGTTTTGTGCCCACTTTTAAAGTTTTAGGTGGAACGTTCTCACAAGAAAATGTTCAGGTTTTAATAAATGCCTTTTCTTGTCGCTTGGCACCACGTGCAGTTGGTGCAGAGGTTTGCTGTGTGATCTCTAGCAGACAGTCTCACTGTAGTACCCTTTATGGCAGAATAGGGCATTTGCCTTCCGGGCCGTTTGCACCGGTATGATTTTTTTCTCTCCTTTTAATCATTGTAATTGAAAATAAAGCCTTTCTTACAAAATAAAGTAGTGACCATTGGAAGTGTTTCACAGGATACGCAATTTACAGCTTCTCCTCTAAAATGGAGGCTAACAGATCGTATGTTCTGAGCTTCTTCACCCACTCAGAGTCCTTCCAGCTACACTCCTTTAGCCTTGGACTGTCACCTACTGAGAAATTATATATTGTTTTCCTTAAAAGTGGCAAGTGTATATAAGCAAAATAAAAATGAATGGATGCCTTTAAAATACTTTTCTGTCTACTCTGACATAAAGCATCAGATAGTCTTAAGCCTTTCCTATTTCCACACATAGTTTTAATGTTGATCTCAAGACAGTAAAACTCCCACTGGATTTCAAAGACCCTTTTCTTCTCCTCCACAGATATGACCGAGTCCTTGTTAACCAGATCCATCACTCACCAAGCCGTAGATTTGTGGGATCAGCAATTTTGGAGCAGTTTGACTTGTCCGGTCCTCCTTGCCTCCCTCCGCTTCTCTACTTCTTTCATGGATATCAGTCACGACTTTTTCCACCATCCAGAAGGACTTCTGTGGGTGCTTCCAGGTACGTGGTTGTCTCAGTAATTTTTAAGATAAATTCATGTCTCTTGGCTAGACAATGCTTTTCAATGGTGCGCACCATTCCCAGTGAACGTGAAACTGAGGTTTGAGAAGCAGGGAGAAGTTCACTAAGGATGTGTCCTTTTTAGGTTGCAAAGTTTGGGAAAAATGTTTCCTTTTAAGCTCCCCTAGGTTGCACATTTTCACACCTTATAATCGCCATTCTGAAGAATTGCTGTCACATCCACTGAAAGATGAGAGACATGTATGTGATCTATCCAGCGAGCCAGCAATGTGACTGATAAGCTGATCTTGCCTGCTCATTTTTTTCCGTCTGATTTTATCACACTTTCTGCTACAGGAAAAAGCTGTTTCAGTAATAAATCAGAGCAAATAAAACTCTTCAGCCATGAAAACCAGACTGGACCCTTGTGCTAAAATTTACTAGGGATGATTTAGGTATAACAGAATTCAGTCTTGTACTGGTGTGGGAGGCATGGATAAGACAATCCAGTATAGATCCCTTCAAACAAACTGAGATCAAGATGTATGCATCAAGTTTTGAGGGCTCCTGTCTTGAGATATTAAAGGATGATCCCTTCCACAGTGTAGAAATTAATTCTTTGTGTGACAGCCAGAGCTGTCCCTGAAATGTCAATCTTCATTCCAAAAACTGCCCTTTGCAAATGTATGCAAAGAACGGAGAAAGTTATGGATTTATTTGAAATCCAAATTGCAGATGAAAAAACAAGACCCTTATTCCTCACAGCTATTAAAGAGAGCATGATATGCTTTTTCAGGGGTAGACAGTATGTTTGATGTCCTGGCTAAATAAGTAATTACATTCTGTCCCCCTGCCTTCCCTGTAGGGTTTCGAATTAAAACAATGCTTAATCTCCTCCAAGGTGTGAGGCAGTATGCCTGAGTTCCAGCCAGGAGACTTTACATTTCTGCAATAGGTACACTAATTACCATTATCCCCAGTGCCTGCGTAATCTGAAGTAAAAATGTCTCTGCTTCTCCTTTGTCTGCACCTTCTGGGGTCCCAGAAGGTTTTCAGTGTTTCTTAACTCAACAAAAGCCTTTCAGGTCCTGTCACGCTGAGGCTCTCCTCTTTCTCTTCTCCCTCACTCCTAGTTTTCAGGCAGAACTTTCTAACTACGTTATTATTTATTTGAAGAAGAAAGACATTTGGAAAGCTGGAGAGCTGGCAGAGTGGCTTTCTCTGTGATCCCTTGATTGCCTCCATCATACAGCAGCTGTGCCGATGGGCTGCAGCCACCCTCATACACTCCCTGTGGTGCTCTGTGAGGAGCAGGATGAAGAAGGTACCTGTGACTGCTGATTTCACAGCAAGCCTGTGACCTTCTCTAAGCAACACAAACCTGAGGTGAAGGTTGATGTTAGCTCAGTGCAGCTGTGGACCAAATATTCTTGTTTCAGAAGGGCTAATTGCTTGAAAACAGCCACTGTCAGAAGAAGACACCACTGTTTTGGTCAAGGATCACATGGAGAGGGTGAGGAGAATGACTTGGTCAGAAGCATGACTCTTCCCTTACAGGAATTAATGTCTCTCCATCGCACAGCTGTAGGATTAGTTACCTATTTTTCTGTTGGTCCCTGCATATACACTCTTGGGAACAGCTTTGTATTTATTCTATCCATGCCTAATTGCCTGATTGCATAATTCCCCTCCTCTTAAATGAGAATCCAATTACAGGTTTCCATGTATGCCATCTGCTGTTACCCCTTGGCAAGTTTGGCAGTTTCCCTTTGAGCATCAGCAACCAGTAATAGGCAGTGGCCAGCCAAAATTACTGAAACAGCAGTATTTATTATTCATACAGCAGCAGCAACACAACACTAAAGAAAAAAAGTTCAAAGTAGCAGCAGTTTATGTACAAATCGAACTCAGACAAAGCTCAGTGATGGCAACCTGGAAAGTCCCATCTTAACCACCCACCACAGGGCTCCTCTGACTCTGTCTCTGACGTTCAGAAGGATTGAAGTGCCTGAGCATCCAAGTAGCTCTTGTAAATGGGACTCAGACGTATCTGAATCACCCAGAAATATTCTACCCAACTGCAAGCCAGACTAAAAATTTATGGCTTTAATGAAGGCACAGAGTGTGTGCACACATATGTACCCTCCTCCTTCTTGTTCTGCCTGATCCAAGTTAACATAAAGTTTCAATAACTTCATCCTCTTTTAATCAGTGATTTTGTACATGATTGGGTGGTTCCAGACTGAAGTTTTCTCTTTCAGAACAGGCTATCCTACAGAGCTTTGATTTGGTTGTCTTTGTTTCTTCTCTATTAACAGAAATGAGGGGGGTTTTGTGCCCATAAATAATGCAGTTTTGTCCCAGAAGACACTGCTTTGACACTGTGTTGACAGGAGCTTGCCTATGAGACTGTTAACAACCACTGACTGTGGTACTGCACTGCCAGGAAAAAAGCTGTCTTTCTGTCAGTCGTTTCTCTACTATCCTAGTGAAAACTCAGGGGTGGCTCAGTTTTTCCCTGGTAGTGCAAATTGTTGAACCTTTAAAAAAATTAATTGGGTATACACAAGTGATCCTGGAACCAATCCTCTGAATATACTGAGGAATGACTGCAACTGCACAGGGATTAGAATTTGATCCTGATGATTGACTAAT